>JAJEJO010001293.1:176153-196664 GCA_020662805.1 Glaucomys volans
AAGGAAGGAAGGAAGGAAGGAAGGAAGGAAGGAAGGAAGGAAGGAAGAAGGAGAGGGAAGGAGGGAGGGAGGGCAGAAAGGTGTGGGGGGGAATTCTCTCTGAGAATGTAATTTTAAAGAGATGTTATTTTATACATGCAGATTTTGAATCCATCTGGAAGATAAGTTTTGTGTAGTGTAAAGCAGGTAATGATCTAGTTGTATTGCCTGTATTCAAATCCTGGCTCTAGCGCTTCTTGGTTGATGTGGGACCAGTTGTAAAACTCCTTGTGTTTCAGTGATTTCATCTGCAGATGGGGATGATAATGGTATCTATCTCCAAGGGTTGTTATGAAGATTGAGTTAATATGTGAAAAGCTCTTAGAATAGTATCTGGCATACAGTTAGTTGGTACTCACCAAATGCTATTTGCTAACTGACCCAGTTGAAAAATACTAATACCATTTATTAAGTAATATTTTCAATCAGCCATGCCCTATTTCACATTATAAAGTCAACATATATTTTGTTCTGTTCCAGATTCTGTTTTCCATTGAGCCATATCAATGAGTATCATATTGCTTTATTACATTTATCATAAATTTTCAAATCCAGTGAGGCAACTCCCTCTCTTTAATGGTTTTTTTTTTTAAATTGGAAATTTCTCATAGTATTCATCTATATAAGCTTCAAAGTAATCTTATCTCATATTTATCTGTATAAAATCAAATTACTTAATAATTTTGGATAATGGAATGGAACTAAGATAGCAGCTCTATCCTATCCAGAAAGGAGCTAATACCAGACTGGTATCAAATTTATAGGTCAAATCTATCATGATCCACTCCAAACCACCCACACAGCTTTGGGCATGAGGATGCGCGTTTCAGAAGCTGTCCCGGTTAAGGAGTTATTTCATTGATTCACTCACTCATTCATTCATTCATCTATTCAAACAAATTCCACTGTTTTCCTATGCACTGCTCCATTATAGAAATCTTAAGACTTACACCTGCAAGGACACACAGACAAAACAAGCTTCATACTGGCCACCAGATTTTTCTTAATCTGGAGAAGTGTGACTTCTCCTGACGCGCTACCATGGGGCATAACATAAGGATTCTCCTGTGTTTACTTTAAACCGTGTTTGGCACGTATGCTTTCTAGGAAAAAATAGTTTATCTGGATTTGCAAAATCATTTCCTGTCGTTCCAAGATCAAGCACCATCTTGACTTGTAAACATGTACTCTTCTGTGCGCCCAAGCAGCTTAGAGGGCACCAATTCAGGTTTCCCTTCCGATCGTGACCAGGAAGAGGCCCAATAAATATTTCAAACATAAAAGGACTGTTATAACAAAGGGGTTTTAAAATCCTCCCGGGTTATCTGAACAGTTTTCCGTTTCATTTTGTTTTTACCTCTACCCCTGCCACACACTGAAATTGGAAGAAATGTTTTGCAGAATGAAATACAAGTTCATGCACAGATGGGCTGAGATTAGAAAAGAAAATGAACCACCACAGCAAGAAAAAACTGAGGATTTCATAAACGAAGATATAGAAGTTATGTTACCAAGCCGATCTGACGACAGGCCAGCCTTGGTAATCCCCTGCAGGATGCGCTTCCTGATAGCAAGCAGTTCCTGCCTCAGTGACAACTCGATGTATTTGTGTTATAAACACAAACCTATCAGAGTGTGCATGACACACATCTTACCATGACATAGCAAATGGTGCCTTGCTTCCAAGATAAGCTTTATGGAGAGTGAAAAGGAAGAGACAAAAGAAGTAGGTGAGAGGCCCAGAAGAAAACACTTCCCTAATCCTTTGATGTTACAAAGTGATCACTGATGAAAGAAGTATCGTTCTTACTCCCCCCAACCCCCAGCTTCCACAGATTGAAAACTGGAGACTAAATATCCTCAAAGATGGCTCCCTCGGAGAATGTAGCTGTCTTGGAGTCTCACACTAAAACCCAAAGCAAATGACAATTGATATGGTTTTGATTTTTATTTGACGTAGTAACTATCCATATTTATGGGACACACTGCGACAGGTATACAACTTGCAATGACCAGATCAGGGTAAGTGGCACATCCGTCACCTCAGACATTTATCATTTCTTTGTGTTAGGAACATTCCAAATCCTCTCTACTGGCTATTTTTTAATACCCAACTAATTGCTTTAAACCATAGTTAGCCTACTGTGCTTCTGGAACATTCAAAGTTATTCCTCCTAACCAACTGCACCCCACAGTGGATATGTTGACTGGGAATTTGCTAGGTATTCATCAGCTTTATTTTCAAGGTCACTCACAATGAGTGCCATCCCAAATAAAGTCTCAAAGAGACTCAAAAAGACTTTATTCTTTGGATCTCATGTTAGAGAAAGCAAGTGATAACCACCCCTCCCCACCAGAAATTGTTACAGAGGCTCAGCAGCTCAAGGTAATTTATAAGAAGCTTAAATTTACAAAAAGCATAACCTGAGAGTGGAGTGTCAAGTTAACTTAGGGATAACCATCTGACCCAAATGCAATGGATTACAATATAACACAAAGCATCAGGATAATTAATCAAGTCTAAAGTACGTATTATGAACTACATTGGGCTCAGTTTTGTGACAGACCCTGGGTAGAGGGATGTAACAGTGATCACTCACCCTTCTAGGACTTTCTAGTTAGAATAATATACAGGTAAGAAATTCAAGTAATATGAGTAAACACACGATCACATTTTACAGCTGTGCAGAGATCCTGCATTCAATTAGACTTCCTGTCTAATTGGAAATAGTTCCTGGGATCTCCTTGTAATGACATTACGATGCAGAACTCAAGCTATAGGGTCAGTTCTTTAAACCCATAAATTATTCCAGTTAAAGTGTGCTTCTTTTTCTTGAAATGAAACTTTGGGCTTTTTCTTCCTCCAAGTTCTGTGTTAGTTTTTTTTGTTGTTTGTTTGTTTGTTTGTTTGTTTTTCACGGATGGACTTTTACTCTCTTTGGGGTTCTCAAGTTTATGTACATATTTAATATATTTAATTGTATTCAACTTTTTGAAAAGTAACTGACCTCAAATAAAGTAAATAATAAAAATCATATTTTCCCTGCTGAATAAAATTAGTCTTAGGGCTGGGGTTGTGGCACAGTGGTAGAGCACTTGCCTAGCATGTGTGAGTCACTGGGTTCAATTCTCAGCATCACACATAAATAGATAGAGGTCCATTAACAACTAAAAAATACATATATTAAAAAATTAGTCTTAGCTTCAACTATAAAACACACTCTTAAGCCATTTAATAATGGTTAATTATAGCTCTAAAGAATAACAAATCCGGTGTAAGAAATCATGTGGAAATAAAGTCAACACATCATAACACAGGCATAGTTTCCATAGTAAAAACAACCAAAAAAAAAAAATCAAAAGGTTGACAGGCAATCACAAAGAAAATGGAGTGAGCAATTGGAGATGAGTCAGTGATAGGTTCCCAAACCTCCCAAAACCATTGATAAAATGATGGAGGAGGCTCACATTCAGACCAGCTGTCCACACTGATGGAATCATGTTGTCATCTCCTTACAATAGCAATCATTCCATAATATTTATCAACTTGAACTAAATAATTATTCAACTCTCCATAATGAGCAATTATATCCTAAATCACAAGATGAAACAGTCAGCGGATAGAAAAATGAATTTGGATTTCATTTAATAATAGCTAATGTTTACACCATACTTTAACTCATAGAAATCACTTCACCTGCCCCTAAATAGAACTCTGAGAGCTGGCAAGGGTTACTTTCATCCTCAGTTTAAAGAGTAAGAAATTGGGGGTCACAGAGGTCAATGGCTCTGCTCACCCAAGGTCACCCCACCATTTGAACCCAGCTCTCCTGCCACTGTCACCCATTCTGGCTGAATTGCAAAAGCAGCCTTTAGATTCCATATCTTGTGCCTGTGTAACTGCTGAGTGAAGGATCCCAATTCAGCAGAGGGACATATACATGAAATATTTGTATATTTTCAAATAGGTGCTACCAAACTTTTCTGTGGTCAGGCTTCCTTCCCACTCCCAGCTGGAAAGTGCCTCCCTTATTCACATCTCAGCCTGATTCCATAACTTCTCATCACGTTTTCCATGAATAAATGTTTCATTTCCGTTTGGTCCCTTCCTTCTAGGGTGGCCCTGAGTTTGGAGCTGTGACTTGGAGTGGGCAGCGAGGTGAGCATCCCACCTGTGCACCTTGAGACAGCAGTCTCCTTCCAGAAGCCATTAGGACTGTGGGTGCTGTGACCTCCTGGAGTCCTCAGTGGAGGTGCGGAGAACTGGACCTGGGCACAGAGGTCTTGTCTCAGGGCCTTGTCTGGCGTCAATGGAGTCTTCCACCAAGAACAGGAAGGTCGCCTATCCTGCTCCTGTCTTGCAAGTCCAGCAAGCCAGCAGTCCCAGCTCCTCCGAGATCCCAGAGCCAGCAAGTGTGATCCAGCCCAGAATGGTCCCTGCACCCCACCTCCCTCCCGTCCAGGCACTTTCTCTCCACCGCTCCCTGTTTTGTCCCTGCCTTTTCCTGGCACTTTACCAGCTGCGTGTCCACGCAGGCTTCCAGCCAGGGCAGAAGGTATCAGCCTCTTCTTTGAGACACTCGTGAAATCGAGATCGAATGCTTCTCGTAGGAGATCTACCTCCTCAGTTTAGCAAGAGCGCAGCCAGTGAGATGGCCTCTCGCCTTCCTGGTCCCCACACCAAGAACAGACCCTGCGCATCCTGGCTGTGCTGGCAGCACTTCTTCCTCCCTGTACCGTAAGCCCTGAGCATCTCCAATTGAGTGGGCTTTCCTTTTTTTTTTTTTTTTTTTTTTTTTTTTTTAATTAGTTGTTGATGAACCTTTATTTATTTTTTTGTATGTGGTGCTGAGAATCGAACCCAGTGCCTCACACATGCTAGGCAAGTGCTCTACCACTAAGCTGCAATCTCAGTCCTGGGCTTTACTTTTGAGCCCAATGTGTTGGCTTGAAGTAGAGGGATCCACCGCTGCTTTAAAGTGGCCCTTATAATACTAGGTAAACGCTTCCAACTTTTAAGGGAAAAATTAATTGCTTCTGGTGTTATGAAAGGGTAATGCAAGCTATAAACACCAGGGTGTGTGTACAGTCTAACTCAAGTACAAAGGCGTAAGAGCTATTAAAACTTTATTACTATAATAGCATTATGACCTTTGACAGCCACAGTTCTTGCTGTGTGCCAGGCTCTGATTTAAGTGCCATAGGAATCTTAACTCATTTATACATGCTACCTCCTTTAATCTGTCCCAGAATCCTTTGAGATGGGCACCCTTAGATATCCATTTCACAAATGAGAAGATTGAGGCCAAAACCCACAGCTAGAAATGGAACAGGATTTCACTCCAAGATTTGTGGTCTTAACCACTATACAACGTTGTCTTTCTGATTTTGTTTCTGGAGAATACAAAAGCATTATCTTAGACGAACTTCTGTCAGGTCTATTCCTAGAATGACCATCATTTATCAGTGTTTTACACTTTTGTGTAGCCACTAGGTGAGAGATTAAAGAATATCATGTTGTGAGCCTCAAACTCTTCTCCCCTGCCACCAGCCCCACTTTTGAGACACATGTGGAAACCACAACCCCATTTTACAGATGTGGAAACTGCAACTCAGAGACGTTAAGACGTTAAGATTCTTGGATAAGGTCATGACGACAGTAAGCCAGGCCACAAACCCAGGTCAACCTGACCCCTGAGCCTGTGCTCCATCCAAGCCACCATAGTTAGGCTTCTTTTGAAAGTGAAATAAATGAGATCTGAACACAACTCAAATCTCCAGCCACCTGGCACCATCGTGGATATTACCACGAAAGAATCAGAGGCTGCAAACTGAAGACTGCTGAGTTTGCCACCTCTCCGTGGGCAGCACAGGAAGAGTCCCACTGCGTGTGCACGTGTGCCTTGAACCAGGTCGAGCAGTGGCAGCCCCCTTCAAACACACAGGCATTCAGACTCCACCCAACTCTGCCAACTGGCTGGCCCCCATGGGCATTGTTGTTTTCAATCCCTAATCTAGGAATAGTCTCCTGGGACCATTGCAAACCCGTGCAGGATCTGGAAAAAAAAAAAAAAAAAAAAAAACTATGTCAATTGATAATGGTTTCCCTGCAGTGTAAAACTAGACATCTGGAGTGAGGGAATTCCCATTTTAGTGTATTCTTGGCATTAGGCCAATTTTATTTTACAATTTCATATCATGAGTCTAACGTTTGGCTCCTGGTAATAACTCTGCTCTTTGGAAGAAAGGATCCTTCTACCACGGGGCTAAGGTCAGCCTCCCCTTGCTGGTTTGGTCTCAGCGATGTCGTTTCTCTCTCTGTAGATCATCACCACACCTCTCCCAAGACCTCTCTTTCTTCCCCTTGGATCTGGAGGGCCTCTGGAGGGTAAGGACAATCTGCATGGTCTGTGTGAATCATGTGTTTGTGTGGGGAGATGCTCTTCCAAAAAGAGAAATGTGGCACCACAGAGCTACAGATAAATGGATGCCAGAGTCGAGACCAATGAAGGAGAAAGGACACCTACTCTTTGCAAACCAGAGATACAACTGAACACGGTAAGGTCAGAGTGATAGGGAATTTGTGCATGAACGCTAACTGTCTAAACGCCATGTGGTTGTCAAAAAACACATTCTAGAGAGAGGAAAAAGAAAACTACGATTTCTCATCCTGACATATTTTGGAGACCAGCCAATAGGGAGACAGTGTCTGACAGAGCTATTTTTCTTCTTTGAACACTATGAAAATTAACAGAATATCATAATATTTTATTTCTCTAGAGTTTGGGGTATGGGAAGAAGAGTCTTCTTTATAGAGATTAGATTTTTCTTTTCTGTGTATAGAATATTTAGATTTTAAATTATTGGAGAATTAAAAATAAGAGCTTGATCAAAAAATATGAGTGTATTTGTTCATCTAATAAGCATCCAAGAGGTTCTGGTTTCAGGTATAGCTGGATCCAGACATGTATGTGGTGTCATCAGGAGGCACTATCCATCTCCTGGTTCTTTTTTCCTTTCTTTTGGCTTTGTTCTTTGGCAGAATAGATGACCTCCAGCAGCTCTGAGTATACATTCTGTCAGTTTAGCAGTCCCAGCAGAAAGAAATGATCCCTCTCCCAAGAATTTGAGTAAGATCCTCCGGATAGTTTCTGTTTAATCTGGCATTGGTCAGGGGCCCACCCGAGAATTAGTTACTATGGCCAGAGGGATGTGGAGTTCTCATTGGTTGGACCTGAGACCCCCACAGAGACAAGGGGTAGCACCATCTCTATCCAAACCACAAGATCAGCATCAGAGAGATATGATTCTCCAAAAGAAAGAGCTGGCTTCTGCGTGCAGAGGGGAAGTAGGTAGGCCAAGCCACAGAAGGTCATGAGCAGACTTCACTCAGCTTGGGGCCAAAGAAGCAGAAACCTTCCTTCATCCATTTTTCTCCTTGTCCTTTTTCAGGATTGAGTTCCTAAGCTTTCTGTGGCCAACCCACAAATAAGCCAGAAAAGTAAAAATTATTATTTTCATTGGATTACTGCATCAAATACAATAAAACAGGAGCCAATATATCAAAAAAAGAACTCTTTATATGAGATTTCCTGGCTGGTGTTGGAAACCCAGTAGTTAAGTCCAGGTAATATTGAATATCCATATGCAATTCACTCAAACTTCCACATATTAATTTTGAGGCTCCCACATTATTGGTATAGAGCCAACTCTTAATTATTAGAGGACATGGAATATGAGGAATGGATGAAACTGAAAGTACGCTTTTTGCCAACAGATTCAGCCTCTTCCCCAGATAAACTCCAGATAGCCCAGCTGCAGAGAGCAAAACTAATTTGACTTCCCCATCTGGTGAAATTGCTCCCACACATACCTAGATAGGGCTGTGGGTCATATGCTCCTAACACACTTCACAGACTCTGATTAATTCATATCAACTTATCCCAAATGCAGAAGGGGAGCGTTTTATCATTTTGGCAAAAAGTTTCAATTAACTGAGAACTTAAAAAGTCAATGGTGAAATCAAATCCAAAATTGCCACTTTAAGCTACCTTCCTTCCTGCCCTGCCCCCATCTCCAATTTCACCAAGCCCCTCCGCCATCTTTCCTACCCAAGCACAAAACATCTTCTTCCTTATTTGTCTTTAATCGTTTTGAAGTTCCAGCATTTACCTAAGCCCAAACAGATCTCCAAAGCGGGACTATAGATGAGAAATGGAAATGGTTAAAGGAAGAATCTCCAAGGTTCAGAGCAAAAGAAACCAAGGAGTGGTCAGAGGTCCAAAGGGGATATGGAGTAGTTTACAGTGGAGGCCAGTTTAAAGGGGCTGGCCAGTGGCGTCCTGCTTAGTGGTCAGTTTCATTTCATTCGACTGTCCTCAACCTATTTACTCCACCTACTGAATCACCTTATTTTATTGACTCAAAGATGGCTCCATTCTTGTTTTTGAAAATCTTCCTATAAGACCACACATTGCACCCAGCTCTCAATTGCTAACTAACCATCCAGTCCATCTTGACAACAGTTCGTGCTGCTGCTGCTGCTACCAACTAACATTTATTCAGACCACCTGCATCCCCCACAGGATGTCAGATGTCAAGTATAAATTATTTGTTTCAATCCTTATGTAATTCTATAGAATAAGATACTTTTGTTATTCCCATTTTGAAGATGAGGAAATTTTACTTAAAAATTTAATTAAAAGAAGAAAGTCACTTGCAATGACATGACAAGAAGGAAGGAGAAACTTAGAAAACCCACACCTTTGTCTACAGTCAATTGTTGAATGACCAGACTCTCTTTGTCTATTTAGTAAAGCTGTGATTCTGTTTAGAATATCCACTAGACAAATTCTTGATGAAAAGATATAGATTATATCCCTTAATATGAAGCATATTAAAACATTAGGAATAACTAAAACTATATAAATCATTTTTCAGGTAAATATTTAGTAACACTGAGCTCAAAAAGAATATGAAAACTTATGACAGGACTAAGATGGTGATTTAGGCCTAAATTCTGGCAACTAAGACTAAATCATAAAAACCTCCCATTATGATTACAGAACAAATAGCTAATACATGGTAGAATTCACATAGGATATGGAGCAGGAGATCTGAGTTGGGGTCTCCTATAGGGCTTAAGACAAGTCCATCACTACAGGTTATGAGGATAATCATAAAACATCTGCTCATGAGATTGCCATGTGTTGTAGTCAGCTTTCCATTACTCTGAGAAAATACCTGAGATAATCAGCTTATAAAGAGGAGGGGTTTACTTTGGCTCACAGTTTTGGAGGTTCCATTCCATGATCATTGTTTTGGACCTGTGGTGGCACATCCTGGTAGGAGCAATTGGTTAAAGAAAGTGATTCACATAATGACCAGGAAAAAAAAAAAAAAGCAAAAGAAGAAGAAACCAGGGTCTTACAAATCCCTTCTAGGGCATACCCCAGTGATCTAAAACCTCCCAACAGGCCCCATCTCTTGAAGCTTCCACCACCAACCAAAAGCCCCAAGCTGGGGGGGATCAAACCTTTAAGACATGGACCTTAGGGAAAATTTTTCCAAACTAGCACCATGAAAATGAAATATATTTTGAATAAGAAAATACATTTGGCACCTAGTAGATGCTTAAAAAGGAAATTTAATTAAAATTGTAAATAGACCGATTCTTTGATCCAGCAATCCCACCGCTAGGAAATAACCCCTTAGAAAGAGAAGCGCGGGTAAAGGAAGATACGCAGACATGAATATTCATTAAGCTTTAAATAGTAGAGAAGAAAAAAATTGAATGGCTGATTAAACTGTGCTCCATCCACAGTAGGGTGGCTGTAAAATTGGGCCCAAGTTGTGGGGCAACAGAGTGGAATTCTGTGACTGATAGAGTCAAGCTACCTGAGTTCCAATTGTGGACGCATCAGTGACATGTGATCCTGGGAAAACTCACCACTTACCAGGGCTCAGTCTCACTTTTGTAAAATGGGGTTGGTAAAAGTGGCTGCTTCTACTGTGAAGATTAAAGTGAGTTAACCCTTGTGAAATGCTTAGGAGTCACACATAACTGTCAAACATTTGGTAAGCTTTTCATTTTCAGCTTTATACAGGTGTAATTGACATATTCACCAACTCTAGGAATTCAGTTGGATGAATTTGGGTAATTGCAGGCAGGCACACAACCATCAGCATCATCGAGACTTCCCCTACCTTCCTAAAGAGCTTCCTCAAGCCCTCTTGCCAAATATCCAGGCCCCCTCCTCCCCACCCCAGCTGCCCACTGGTCCCCATTCTTTGGGAACTACTGAGCTGCTTCTGGTTTTAACTTTTCTAGAACATTACATAGGTGGAATCATAGTATGTAGACTTCAGTGTTTCAGTTCCTTCATTTAACCCAGAGTTTTTGAGAGCCTTCAATGTTGTGTGTGTGTGTGTGTGTGTTCCCGCCCTGGAACTAGGGATTGAATCCAGCGGTAGACTATCACTGAGCCCTTTTAATTTTTATTTTGAGATAATGTGTTACTAAATTGCTCAGGTTGGCATCAAACTTGTGATTCTCCTGCCTTAGTCTCCCAAGTAGCTGAGATTACAGGCGTGGGCCACTGTGCTCAGCTGCTGTGTATTTATTTATGCTTTGTTGCTTTTTACTGCTGAGTAGTATACCCTAGCATGGATGTTTTGGGTTTTTTCCCATTCACCATTTCATGGACATGTAAGTTGTTTCCTTTTTTTTTTTCCTGGCTACTATGAATTACACTGCTATGGATTTTACATAGAAGACCTTGTGTGGACATATTTTCATTTCTCTGGGATAAACAACTAGTGTATGTTTAACTTTGTAGTAGACCGTTAATGTTTCCCATGGTTATGGTGTCATTTTACATTTGTGTGCATCTCATTGTAACAATTTTTTTAAAAAGAAGAACTCTTCAGCACTCACATGGAAACCCTAAGTAAAACATTGCAAACTGCATTTCATTTTGAGAAAATGGGTATAAGTATAATTGCACAGTTAAGAAAAAAGGGGAAGGAAAATGCCCTATTATTTTACAGTAGTTACCTTTGGAGCACAGCATGACAGGGAACAAAGGTGATGCTCTTCTCACTTTTGTGTAAGTGGCAGAATTATGAATAATTTTTTTCTCATTTTAAAATATTTTTCAAACATATAAAACCATTCATTTTACTTGAATCTGATGCTCCACTAGAAAGGAACTTCCGCCTTTCCTAGAGACCCCTGCAAACAGATGCTGAGATTCCTGGTCTGGTTCAGGGTGTGGGGAGATGATGGAGGGGCTGCAGAAGGCTTTTCAACTTTTCACAAGGCCCAGGATGAATCAAGCATTCACTGGTACCAAGGCTGCCCGGGACTCCCGAAGCAAATCCAGCATGGATGGAGTTTGGTTAATCCCATTTAGGAACACCGATGACTGCCAACTCATAAGACATTCAGAGGGGTACTTTCATTTTTAAATGATAATTGATTACTTTTAAAGAGAGCAAATAACTCTTAGCTTAATAAGTGCTGTCTGGCATACAAAGTCTTTCCAAACACAAACACAGAATTCAGTGAAGTCAAAACTGGGGACGACAGGTCACCAAACCACTACTGTCTGGAGGTGGCTCCACCATCTTGAAGCTTTCCCAAAGGTCTAGGATGTTCCTTTATGGAAACACACCAAGGCAGCCCCCCAGCTGCTCCTGCCTGATACTAAGAAGGTCTTCCAGGTAGCAGTGTTTGCCAATTAGCGACTTGATGGTCTCCAGGTCCAGGGTGACCTTGCTGCAATCTCCCCTTCATTCCCAGTGGACAGGGAGTAGTAAATCAGGTGTTTGCACTGCACCCTGGGCTGCAAGCATCTGGAGCATCCCGCAGGTTTCCCTGGCCCCTCTCCCACTGGGGTGGTGCTCTTTGGCTCTGCCCCTTTGCCCAGCATGTCTGGGCCTTTAGTCACCACTTGAGAGCCACTCTTCCAGGAAAAGCCTATTGTTCCTACACTTCCGGATCACTTATTTCCTGTCTTTTTTTTTTTTTTTTTTTTTATAAAGGGAAAGAAGAAATACCATTCTAAAGTCACAGAGGGCCCTGCTCCATTCCACACTGTAATTTATTATATGAGCATTGTGCACTTAACTTGGGTGCAGGTTAAACACACAGTGACTTGCCTGACCTAAAACCATAGTGTCCTTGCGTCTCTGGCAGTTTCCCCCTGAGTGCTCAGTGTGTCACCTTGTTTTCATGCACATGGTCAGACAGCTTCAACTTATTTTGCTCTGAGACCTCAAAGAAACTTGTAAGGGGATGCACATTGTCACTGATACTCCACCAATGACCCATTGAATGAGGAAGACCCTCAAGTCCAGGGAGGGGGGACATCTTCCCATGCTAGGAGGTGCAGATAGTGAATGCCTGGAAATGTCTCTTCACTGCTCCCGCCCTTCCCCCAACTCACATCAAGATAAGAACTGGGTCAGACAAACTTCGGAGTCTTGCTGCCCAGAAGGGACTGAGTCACTAGGAGTGGGAATGACCGGCTGGGAACTCAGGAAACTAAGAACAAGGTTTTGAATCTTAGTACACATATGCATACATGCACACATAAATACATGTGCAAAACACACACACACACACACACACACACACACACGGGGTTGCTCCATGTCTGGCACTCTCTTAATGTTTAAATGCACTTCTTTATTTTGACACCTCTCTAATGGGATAGGTATTCTCCACATTTTTTGTGTTGGTGTTGGGGATTGAAACCAGGGCCTTGCACATACCAAGCAAGTGCTCCACCACTGAGATACACCCCCAGCTCTATTTGCCACACTTTATGTATTAATATGTATATATGTTAATGAATTCACACAGCTAGTAAAAACCACTAAGCCACAGCTAACTCATGCTTGTCTAACAGCAAAGTAGCATCCTTAACCCTCCAATGTGCTAGATGGGTGATTCATCTGTTAAAATGGGAATAATAAAACCTATAGAATCTGCTTACATATTGTGTTAATAATTATATGAATTTACAAGGGTATCTGTCACACACAAAGATTCATTTCTCCTCTTTATCCCAGTTTTGGTTTGCTTCTAGGTAAAGTGCTTATTATCACAAGGTTTTGTAAGAATTGAATGAGAAAACATGGAAATACTTTGGGGAAACCATAATTTGCTATACAAAATTAATTATTATTCTCAGTTATTTTAGACAAAGATAAGTAGCCTAAACTAATCATAAAGCTGTCCAATGATCACACTGGCAAAGATAAAAATGCTGATAATACATTGCATTAGGAGGTTTAAAGGAAATGAGCATACTGATACTTTGCTTATGGGTGTGCAAATTGCCACATCCTCAAAAGAGATACACTTGACATTCTTTAAAGTTAAACATGTAAATAAATATTCTTTGATCCAGTTTTTCCAACTACCTAAGTGTGAAATATACAAGGCTATTTATCATAATATCATCTGTAAAAAATGGGGGGGTTACTGGAAATAACTCAAAGGTTTATCCAAAAGAATTGGTTAGCCTGGGTGTGGTGGTACACACCTCTATCCCAGAGGCTCAGGAGGCTGAGACAAGAGGATTGTGAGTTCAAAGCTAGCCTCAGCAATTAGTGAGACCCTGCCTCAAAATTTAAAAAAAAAAAAAAATTTTAAAGGGTTGGGGTTATGGCTGAGGAGTTAAGCACCCTTCCGTTCAATCCCCAGTGCAAAAGAGAAAAAAAAAGGAGCAGTTATGTAAGTGGAGTTCTGTACAACAAAATACCATAAATATTTTTTGATTATATCTCTTCATGTAGTGATGTAAAATGATTTCTAAGACACAAAGCAGTGTTTATATTGTGCTACTTCGCTCACCTGTGTCCACCGAAAACCATACAATTGTGTGTATGTGTACACCTATTTTTAATAGATCAGCTCTGTCCAGTAGAAGTACAATGCAAGCAACAAATGAGAGCCATGTGTGTTATTTAAAATTTTCTAGCAGTCATATGAAATGCATTTAATGATAGCACAATACTATCATGTCAATATGCCATCAATACAAAAATATTGATGAGATGTTCTGCATTCTTTATTTTTATAAATCTTTGAAATGCAGTGTGTCTTTTACACCTACAGCACATCTCAGTTTGGAATAGCCACATTTCAAGAGTTGGTGTGCTATACACACAAGCACATGGAGCTGGCTGCTACCTTGCTGGACATGGAAGGCATCATCCTCTCCATAACTAGTTCCCTCTGGACAGAAAAACCTCTCCAGACCAGGGGTGAGACAGAGAATGACTTTTCAATCTATGCCTTTTTGTGCTTTTTGAATAAAATAATTTAAAATAATTTTGATAGCAATTCTTTACAGTAAGTTCTTAATCACCTTGGCATACAACTAGGGAGAGATGATTCATACAGTGTGAAGCCAATTATCCGCAGTGAACAACTCCTTCCTATTCCTTCTCTGAGTCTCATTGCTTGGTAATTTAAGGAATCTGCCCCAGCAACAAGCGTCCTTAGGGTAGTAATGGTTTGCCATGGATAAAATGGAGTCAGGCCCGGGAAATCTTCCCAGACTGGAAATCCATGAAGTTAGAAATGGGGTTTTAAACTCGTACATAGCTGAGTAAATGGAATATCAAGTGATCCTAGCTGGTGGGGATCCTTTGAAGCATTCTGACTGTGAGCTCTGAAAAGCCTCCATAGCAGGACACAGAGCAGGAAGCTGTGTGGGGCACAGAGGTAAGGAGGGAATGGGACAGGAAGGACAGGTGAGGAAAGATGAGACTGCCACAAACAGGAACAACTGAGTTCCCTTTACCTTTTTAAAGGAGACAAGACAGGACCCACTCCAACAAGGGGAAGGATCTGGTCTCCCCCATTTAACTTAACACTGGAAAGTACACCCCTGGTCTCAGGTGGGGTCAGTTATCTTTCTCTAAATCCTTTGCTGTGGGGTCAACCAGGGTTCTCAGGGAAAGAAAGCACCCCGCCAGCCTCATGGGTTGAAGGGAAGGGACGTCAGATGCACCCAGGAGAAGATCTACAGACACTGCGGGGACGCGTGCTGGAGAACAGCAGTCAAGACAAGAGCGGTGGCTGTGAGCAGAGATTAGCCATCAGGACATTTATCCAAGCATTGTTCAGGACCAGGAAACACTGAAGCCAGCCCCAGTGTTTTCTTGTGGGACTTATTTATTATATAATTCAGGGGAAAAAACATATTATAAAATAATACACACTGTAACTCCCCACTGAGAAACAACCATACATACACATACACACCTACACACACACCTGATTGGATGGACTTTTATTAAAATGGAAAGGGAAGGGAAGTGGTGGGACTATAGATATTCTTCAACTTTTTTTTTTTCCTTTTAGCTCATCTGTATTTTCCAGATTTTTCAATAAGGTACATGTAGTCAATATAGAGGAGGCTGCAAATTCATCTTGGGACCATTGGATACAAGAGAGAACTAATTTCTTTATTTGATCTGTCAATAATTCAGTCTCCCTCACAATCCCTACTTGTGAGAGGCAAAAACACTAGTACCTCATCCTATCTACTTTCAACCAATTCAACCCAGTACATTCAATAGTGGCCCTCAAATATGCACCGCCCCACATTGGAGCCATCAACAGTTATTGGATCTTAAATGTTAATTAACAATTACAATTCAGTTCCCTTTGACTTCCCTTTTGACTCCTTAAAATAATTCTCAAAAAAATACAGAACAAACATTTCTTTTCACTCCCTTTACCTAGAATTATTTTTGTTCCCTTCCAAGATATCCCGAGGCATGAAATAATTCAAAGTTGACACTTATCTTGCACATGTTCTATGATTTCAAAAAACAGAGATGCATGAGAGAATACACACTCAAAAAAAGGAGACACACCTTGTCAGGGTGAAAGAATTATGACTGATATCATTTTCTACTTTAAATCCTCTTCGTTTTATTTTTTACAAAACAAATAATGACGAGGTCGGTTAATGTACAAAACTAGAGGAAATGAGCTCTAGCATTCTATAGCACAATAGTGATTATGGTTAACAATAACATGCTGTATATGTCAAAGAAGGTGGGAGAGAGGATGTTGAATGTTCTCACAAGGTAGAAATGATAAATGTTTGAGTGATGGATTTGCTAATTATGCTGATTTGGTCATTATGCTTGCATCCACATATTGAAATGTCACACTGTACCCCCATGAATGCAGTCATCATGTGTCAAAAGTAAAATTTTAAGAAATAAATGAATAACAGTGATTCTGAAGAAATGTGATTCTTCAGTGTCACCAGCTGAAGTCAAGTGTCCAGTAGCCACACCTGGCTTTAGGCTCCGACGCTGGATATTCAGAACATGTGAATTATCATCCTGGAAGGTTCCATCAGCCAGCGTTGCTCCAGATGATGGGATCTCTCAGATTTCACAACCATCCCGAGTGCTTCCCAGGGGGCTAGCACTAGATCTAGTCTAGATGTGTGGAAAGACAACATGGTGCACCCTTCTTAGTTTGGTGGGCAGGATTCCTGTGGTCCAGTGCTGGTCTTCAGCGAGTCCAGACTGCCTCAACCTTGGGGCCTTTCAGTGTTCTTCAAGTCCCCATACAAACATCCTTCCCTCAACCTCCTGACTTCAGGGGTCTTACAGAGGCCCAGCCTCTATTTGTCCCACTGACACTGTCCTCTAGTCCATGCAAGAAGGCCGAGAGGGGAGGGAGAAAGGGAAGGAACCCACCCTGCTCACCTGACCATCTTCTGAGCTCACATTATGGTCTAGAGCTGCAGGATACCTTAGGCTCCCTGTCACTCCAGTCTCAGTACCTCTGTCTCACTGGACAACTCCCATGACCAGCTCTGGACTTAAGTAGACCACCAAGGTTTCTCAGAGGCATGGAGTCCTCCGGAAGGCACTTAGAATTCTTTCAAGCAGGTCCAAGAAGTAGGGCAAGGCCCCAGCTCTCAGACTCCCTGACCCTTCCAGGGCTGGTTTTGACGCCTATCCTCACTCAGAAGTTTCAGCTCCGAGGGGAACAGGCCCAACTGCCTTCTCATCTCTCCCCCTCCTTCCTCATCCTCTCCTGACCATTTTTCTTGTTCCCATACCTCCGAGCTGAAAAGAGGCTTGATGTCCACTTACCAGTCAGTGTTATAGGACAGAGCAACAAGCCGGGTAACAGGCTTTCTCACCCCTCCTTGAGAAAGCAAGGTCCCTGCCTTTGTGTGTTTTAGGGGGAAATTAAGGAATTTAGAAAATCCTTCCTGAAAACAATAGCTGGCTTGTGAAGCCATTGTCTTCTGTCAGAATGCAATTTTATTTTCAAAGTAGGGAGGGATTATTACTTGCACCTTTGTCAGCAGGGTCTATATGCAAGATTCCTAATCTCCACACCCTCCCTCACATTTTCCCACCCTACCCACACAGGCAGATGGATGCCTGGTCCCACAAGGGCAAAGGTCATTTCATCAGAAACACTGAGCAGAGAAAACCCAGTAACAGGTTTCAAATCATGACAGCAGTTACAATAAGGCATAAAAATGTTCATTTTTAAAACTTTCATTACAATTGTTGGCCTAGTCTTATCAAAACCCATCTGTTAGAAAGGAGACAATTCTCAAGGTCACATTTTTCAATGTCACTGGGGAAGGGTCAAATGGACGTCGAAGAGTTGGCATCCAAAATCAATGCCACCACACTGCTAGCTGTGTGACTTTGGCAAGCACTTCACCTCTCTTTGCCTTGGTCACTCCATCTACAAAATGGGAACAGTACGAACGCCCAGCTTGGACTCCTGGGGAAATTAAATAAATTACATATGCAAGCCACAAGGTCCCAGGGTAATAGTATTGCTACACTACTTCTTGCCAAAACCAAGAGCAAACAGAGTGAGTTGCAGAACAAAAAGTACCAGTAACAGTCAGAGGAACAAGTTGATTCTTGCTTTTAGGCCCTGGATTATGATTTTTAATGGTAACAAATATGACCATTCAATGGTTTCCTCTCATAGAACCTCAAAATGTAGTAGAGTCACAATGTTGACAAACCTTTCCAGATTGCTAAGACAACGCCCATCTTTATGTCTTGACACAGTGACGATCTGTTCTCCAGCCTCTGCTTGGCTCTCTCCAGGGAAAAGGAGTTCTTCACTTGGAAAAGCAGCTCTTTTGAGTTCTGACAGTTCTAATTCTCTTCCTCACATTAACATTCATTTATTCTTTAAATTTTTTTCATGATTAATCAAACACAGCAGTTTGTAAAGTATTACAAAAGTTTGTAAATAAAAGATTTAGTTTCCCCACAATATCACACCCAATTCTGCTCCCCAGAGGTAATCCCTCTTCATAGCCTTTTTTTCCATTTTGTGTTCTCAGATATGTTCTGTTCATATACAAAGCTAAAGATGTATGTATTTTTACATAAATCGGGCTAGATGATTTTATATACTCTTTTAACATACTTCTGTTATTTCTTTTTTTCATTGAAGATTGTATTGTGGACATAGGTCCATATCCTGACGGACAGGCCACGATTGACCAGACACCGGCCCCATCAGTAGGCCGTCTCCCTAGTGTGGTACCACTTGGAAGAGTCAGAATAGTTATTGAAACTTTTGAAGTCAGCAAATATGATCCTACTGAGCTTTCTCCAAGCTAAACATCTCCCTTTCCTAACAGTCCTCATTGGACACAATTCTGGATTCCTCCGAATATTCTGTACCTTTTCTGGGTCACTACAGCCGTACAGCATAAACCTGGGCAGGAACTCAGACCAGTGCAATTTGTGGGATTACATGCTTTATTTTCTACTGGAGTGCTTAGGCTACTTCATGGCTTTTGTCTCCAGTCAATTCCTTTATTTTCATTTTATTTATTTATTTATTTATTTTGAGATGAGGGTCTCACCATGCTGCCAAGGCTGGTCTTGAAATTTTGAGTTTAAGTGATCCTCCTGGCTCAGCTTCCCAAGTAGCTGCGATTGCATGCATGCACCACTGCACTCAGCATCTACCAGGATTTTAAAAACATGTACTTATTAAATTAATATTGAGCACCTACTACTTTCCAGTCACTGTGTCACATGATTAAGAGGCAATCTTGTCCTCAAACTATTCACCAAATTATTGTTGCACCATAATCTATCAATAAATCACTGGGGTCAATATCTGCATCCCATCTTAGGATGTACGGGGATGCATAGGAGAGAGGTATGTACATAGGAAGAAATGGAGACTCAGAACAGTGAACTTAGCTTCCCCACATCATGTATTGAATATGTGTGCCTGAGAGGATTCTGACGCCTGCCATACACACTGCAGCCAGCTCTGCCTAGCATGAGTTTGGCCTTGGAAAACCTGGGGGACTCAAAGGATTGCATCTTGATGAGTGACCTCTACAAACTCTTGGTATCAGTGACTGCACCCTTCACAGAAATTGTCTACTAGTGAGAAAAATTGGAGTCTATCTAAAAAATCAAAACAACAAAACTCTACATACTCCAGATTCCTGATGTAATTAGAGGTAGGGACAGGCATAATATACCATACAAAGACACATTTAACATATGTGACCCACCAAGCAGCACATGCAAGTACACCCTGATAGCTTCCCCAGTGCTTTCACATGCATGCTCATACCAAATATATACAACAACCCCTGCAGGTGGGCAAGACTGGCCCAGGGCGCTCGAGGTGAAGCAACTTTCCCAGAATGCCAGGCTTCATGGATAAGAGCTGGGATGGCCACCCTAACCTCTTTTACTATTACACTCAGTTGGCTACCTTTGGGTATTTCATTAGCCAACACCACAGCACAGAAGTTCTTTTTACAAGGGTACTGTGGGATAATGTTGTCATGTTCTTTGGTTAATTGCAGCTCACGAAAGTAATGCTATTCCTTCTTAAGGTGCCTTGAAGATCGCTTAAACTATAAGGCATGCTCAAGCCAGGCTGGGTTGCCATCAGAGCAAACAGGCTGCCTGGCTCAAGTTTCCTTTCCTTGGTGTTTTCTTATCTGTCTCCCCTCAATGGCTCAGCCTCCATGGGTGAGTGGGGTCAGGAAGTGGCATACAGCCTCTGTTTTTATTCTCTGTGTGGAAATTTTCTAATTATAGGTCACACCAAGAGTTTCCATTCTCCCCCACTTCACTTCACCCTGTTTATGTAACTTAATAAGCAAAGACCCAGAGCTTTTTTTTTTTTTTAAAGACTTAGACCATGAAGCTTTTAATGAGGAATCAAACTCATTCCCTTATCTTTCTGACTAGTAAATAGCCGTCTGTTATCTGCTTGGTCTGTAACTAAAATGACGATCTCCTCTCTGGTTAGAGTTTTACAGTCTGATTACACCTTAAATTTCCTGTGCAAGCCATCAGAAGAAGAAGTAGAAACATTAACACACACCCCACACAAAAGAGCTAAATTCAAGTACAATCCTTTAAAATTCCAACCTTCATAAAATTAAGAGATGA
>JAJEJO010001293.1:196764-429176 GCA_020662805.1 Glaucomys volans
CTGTTCTTTCTCCGCCGGCAGTGTGCGAACAGAAATCTCTTCTGCAGAACCGCTCAGCAATGGAGGCTAGAAAGGAAATAGAAAAGAAGCAAAGTTTTGGTAAAAGACCCTGACCCTGAGGATCTACACTAATATTAACTATTACAAAATCAACCACTTAATTATCCTCCAGGGTCTGAAAAACACACCTACATGAAGGAAAACTAATTTATGAAGGAGGCTGCCAAGGAGGGTCACGGAAAGTGTTTGCTATTCAGGAAACCCAAGGAAGAGCAGCGAAGCAGGAAGACGGAGCCCAGAAAGAGTCAACTGACCCCAGAGGAGTCCCTGAGCTTTGCTGGAGCAGCCACAGCAGCAGCCTTGCCACTGAAACTTCTTTTAGCTACCTCCTCCATGCAGGCAAGAGTGAATGAAGGACTGTGGGGACCAGAGGCAGACTCAAATGCCTGCCATCCCATAGTCGTTATTGCTATTAATCTGGAAATTCCCAAGCAATGTTCATTTAGGGCACAGTTGAAACCACTTAAACCAACATTCTCCAACCTTTTGTCTTGATTTTTTTTAAACTCATATTCCATTTTCATAAATGGAAAATTCTTACCCCATTGTCTCAATTAGACTTCAGAATGTTCCCCTAGGTGGGAATCCCTAAGGTGCCTCTCTTCTGTTAGGTTCACCAACCAAGAAATTGTCAAGCTTTATTTTTTGTTGTTCTTGATACTCTGAAAAGAATGCCTATTTTCCATCACTCAGTGTAACACAGAATATGTCATGCATATGGTAGTACATTGCTTTATGCTATATTTTGTTACTTACTGTATTATCAGACTTGATATTATCCCATGGTGCACACAGCTACTTTCTCCTCTCTCTGACACCCTCACCAAGCTCTTCGTAAAAATCACTGCTTCAGTACTCAGTCTAGGAGAACCTTCAGTACGTATGAGGGTGCTCTGCTGAAGGAAGTAGGATGTGGGGAGCTCACTGAATTTCTGTGAAAGAAAATTTTTAAAAATTAGAAACATAAGGCTAATGTGAAGAAAAGGCAGACAAGGGGGATGATTAAATCCATAGGTCAAAGACAAATATTATGCCTTCATCCCTTCCCCAAATGGAAGTGATCCCCAAATCATCAGAGCGACAATACTGGATGAATCCAAATACACTTTAATGTAATCTCCAGGTCCACAACCAGCCCACAAATTAGAAAAGGACACTCCTTCCTCAAGGTACTTTACTTTCATCTTCTGAAAATGATTGTCAAATCGCAATTTTTTTAAGAACAAGAAACTTATCTCTCATCTGCTTGAACATTGCCATGGGAATTTGTACAGATCTATGATGTTTATGCTGTGAACACTGCTCTTCAGAAGGTCCTTTGTTCAGTCTACAACCTGCTCAATGACACACAGCTCTCCTGAGACTATCTTGTTTTGAGTCGATCCCCACAAGCATGAGATGCTCTGACTGTTTTAAACACAGCTTCATCTCACTCAGCCCTCGCACACAGTACGTTCTCAAAAGACAGCAACTGAATGATTGGATGAATGAAAGGCATCTCTTTAACCCAAGAATCTACTGAAAAGGTAAAAAGCAAGTCTGACTAATGTTTACTGAGTACCTACACATCAGGCCCTCTGCAAAGTGTATACGTGCTTTCTCATGACAACCCTGTGATGTCCTGATGTCAATTTTGCTCTCCCCAGAGAAGTTAGGTAACTTACTGAAGTCCCTCAGCTGATGACTCACAAGCCACATGACTGCCACAATCCCATTCCTAACCAGCGCTGGGCAGGTCAGTCTGTGGTATATCCCACCCCAGGGGCTGCCACAATGCTGGAAATGCAGAGCTCTCTGTGTGGCCTGTCCAAGAGACAGAGGCACCAGAGGGCCCAGGTCTGACTTCCTTTTCCACCTACGGAGAAAAAGTAAGTCTCCTGACACAACTCGGGCCAGTAATGATGTCACACAGGGTTGCTGGTCCTGGGCTGTGTGCTCAAGACTCACCACTGAAATCAGTTAGCAGCAATTTGTTTGGAGAATACCAGTCCCTTGGGTCACCTGCGAGTGCAACATGGAAGCTCATGGCACCTTCTGAAATGTCCTGACCACTAGATGGCACTGGAGCTCGAATGTCACAGAACTATGTAGAAGTCTCCTCCCACCATGTCTTAGCTAAGATAATAATGACCACAACTAGAAGAGCAGCATTATTGAGCGCTTACCACATGCTAGGTACTCTTCTTCCAAGGCCTCTACGTGCACTGCCTCATTCAATCCTCATGACTCCATGAGGGTAGGTACAAGATTACCTCCATTGCACAAATAAAGGAGCTGAGATTTAGAGTCAAGTATGTTGACCAAGGTCACACGCATGCCAAAACAGAGATCTTTCACCCAGGTAACCTGACTCTGCAGCCCAACATTCTTAAGGCTCCGCAGTTCTGCTTCCTCCTAGGTTATCACACTTAGCTGCCGAGCCATGTGCGACAGCCGCCACAGATTTTTTGAAATTCCTTTTGGAAAATCCTCTCAAGGAGATAAAAGAAAAACTTGCCTCAGGTCACATAGGCACATCGGACACAAGCCAAGATTCAGATGTTCTGGAGATATTTACTCAAGGGCATGACCTCAAAAGACTATCATTCTGGTGACAAAGAAATGGGTCACAGCCTGGCAGGCAGCAAAGCAAAGTGAGTCGGATCTGGATGCAATACCTGGCATGGTAGCAAGGGCGCCCGAAGGTGATGGAGGGCAAGCCTGGCTCCCCAGTCCCCATCACAGGATCTAGAGCACATCTTAGCATCTTGAGCTTCTGATTCCATATCTGTTAAAGTAGGGAAGAGTGGGTGTCCTGTCCTCTCTACTGGATAAAAATTACATGTGTGAAAGCATTCATTTATTATTGTCATTTACTGTTTATAAGATATAATGTCATTATAAACCTTCTCACCCTCTTTTTCACCTAAATAACCTCCTATACAATTTCCTTGCCCCATCTTTCCTTCACAACCCAATTCCGTTTCCCGAGAATTGTTCTTAAAGCACCGCTCTTGCCAGCCCCATCCATTAACTCTGTCACAATTCAAAACATGGTAGGTGAGACCTACCATCACCCACTTCCAACCTGCTTCTTCTTCTCCTCTCTCCCAGCTTAGTTCCTCCTTCACCTCATGCCCAGCTAGACCAGATACTTTGCTGTGCTCTCTCTTCTGTTTCGTGGTCTCTGATTCTCTGCTCAGCTGTGCCTCTGCTCTCTGTGGTTTGTGCTGCCCAACATTGGAGTCACTGGCCTTTGCTTAGAACTTGAGATTTTCCTTTGAAGAATGACTAGCCTGGCATTGCATGGCCTAGAGGTGGGCATGTGTTATGGTTTAGATGAGGTGCCCCCCAAAAGCTCACATGTGAGACAATACAAGAAGGTTCAGAGGAGAAACTATTGGGCTGTGAGAGTCTTAACCCAATCAGTGAATTAATCCCCTGATGGGGATTAAATGAGTGGTATCTGAAGTGGTAGGATGTGGCTGGAGGAAGTGGGTCATTGTGGGTGTGGCTTTGGGGTATATATTGTATCTGGCAAGTGGAGACCTATTTCCTGATCATCTTGTAAGCTGCTTCCCTCCACCACACTCTTCTGCCATGATGTTCTGCCTCACCTCAAGCCCTGAGGAATGGAACCAGCCTTCTATGAACTAAGACCTCTGAAACCATGAGCCCTCAAATTAACCTTTCCTCCTCTGCAGTTGTTCTGGTCAGGTCTTTTAGTCTCAGCAGCAAAAAGGCTGACTGAAACAGCATGTAGCCCAAGTCAGACCTTTCCAGCCCTCTCACCCTGAAATGTGCACCTTCAGAGAAGTGACCCAACCCAGGAGTGTTGGAGTCAACTCACCCTTAGACACCACGCTTTGAAGAAAAATTACCATCAGTCCCAAGCATCACAAATCCCTAAGGTCTGTTTCCTTAGAGGTTTGATTTCTATTCTAATCCCCCTGCCTTTTTTTTTTTTTTTTTTTTTTTTTTCAGTTAGCCAGAGTCCATCTTTGCTGCTTGCAGTCACGAAACGATCCTCAAAATCCTTCAAGATTTGGCTCAAATGGCAACTCCTTCATGAAGCTTCATTCAACCACATTTTACAGCTGGTGTTTGGGTACAGTTTTGTTTTCCCTCTAGACGTTGACTCCTCAGAAACAAGACTGGAATTGTTCACTTTTGTAACCTCCAACATTTTCTTCTTCTTTTTTTTTTTTTTCTTTTTTTCAGTAAGTTGAATTGATTGGCAAGCCATTAAGTCATTTGGGAAGTTTAAAATACCATTTAGGATTTGGTGGTCAATTCTGTATTCTGTAGTGTTTATGCATGTTGTTATTTAATTGAATTTGTTTTACTAGAGCAATCATCTATGCAAATTCTACAACTATCACCCATTTTTTGAGAAAGCCCAAGAGTTGCTAGGAGTGCTCCCCAGCTCCAGGGACTTCCAAATTTTGCCTTGCTTCCCCTCTCTGCTGAAATGTCAGGCCTCTGGCAGCTGCTACCATAGGATCCCAAACAAGCGTGTGAATAACAATGGGAAGTGTGACAATTCCCTAGGATTTTTTTTTTAAACCTTCACAGGAAGAGCTTGACTATGGTGAAATCTATGTTTAGACTGTTGTCTTTTGTATTTAGTTTAGTAAACTGCATTTCAAGGCCCCCAGGATGCAAGCTATACTCATTAGATACACAATTTCCCCTTCGACATGATTTTCATGTCAGAATGATAAAGGGCAACTAAAAGTGAGAAGCACTGCAGCATGAAACTGGCCCGCAGTTCATATCAACCTTAAATAAACATAAAGGTGTTGTTTATTGAAGCATACATATAAATTCTATAAAGCACAACATTTTTTTTGTCATCTCTAGCATAAAAAGATGACACTTTCCTTTTTCCAAATTTGAGATCATCCTGAAGCAAGGGAAGAGAGAAAGGGTAAAAGAGAAAGAAGGGAAATTCACAGCAAGGTCTTCCTCTCTGATCTTGCCATTCCCTCCCTTCCCAACAAGAAGTCTCCTGATAGGGAGCCCTGACAGTGGCAAACATCTCATGGAATGCAGGGAAAGCTTTAGATCTGCTATACACCTGCTAAGTTAGGCAGCTCCTCTTTAAGTTCTATGACCCTCCCACTCCTATAATTGCCTACTGAATTCCCATCAAGACCAGAATGAAAAAGCATTACAAAAAGCTGCTTCTCAGCCAAAAACAGTTCAAGTATTTCTTCCCCATACACCCCATACTTCCAAAGGTTGCCCCTGAACACAGCAAAGGTTAGGGCTAAACTTAAGCTGTCTTGTCAGAGTAAAATCCAAGGTCTCACATAAAAAGCAAAATGGATAATCTGGGAAGATGGAGTAGACACAATTTTCCCTGTTTATCCCACTAACTACTGCTAAAAACCCGAGACATGATGTATAAACAAACATAAAAAGACTAAAGGGAAGAGAAGAAGGCAGACTGGGTAGGGATTTCAACATCCAAGGAAAGACGAAGTAGTGAGTTGTCTCTTATGTCCCAGACTTGGACCTAAAGAATCCAGCACCCCAGGAATGCTAATAGGTGCAGATTTAAAAATGAAAGGATCAAAAGGTCCCAGTGAATGGCTGCCCTACCAGCTATAGGACCAGAAATGGGGCAACCCGGCAAGACAGAAAACCTTTGGACATTCCAACCCAGCAAGACAGGAAATTGGACCATTCCGCTCCAACCAAATACCATGAAAATCAAATTGAAACAAAACCTGTGGCTTCTCCACACCCCCACCAGCAAAGCCTGAGTGGGAAGCCTGGTCTGCACCCTTAGGTGGTCATGACAAGGTGACTGCTATGGTTTGAATTCTTGCATCTTCTTCAAAATGCATGTTGAAACTTGGCACCCAATGTAACAAAATTAAAAGATGGGAACTTTAGGTGGTGATTGGGTCATGGGGACTCTGCCCCTTTTGCCCTTCTTCCCTTCTACCACATAAGCACACAGCATTCATCTCCTCCAGAAGGCACAAGAATAAGGCTCCATTTTGGAAGAACAGATTGGGTCTTCAGCAGACACCAATCCAGCCAATGCTTTGATCTTTGACTTCTAGCCTCCAGAACTGTGGGAAATAGCCAGTTTCTGGTATTTTGTTATAGCAACAATACAAGTGGAACAAGATAGTGGCCCAACCCTTCACCAAGGTGGTATCACAGAAAGCCAAACAGGAAGCCAGGACTTTCATCTCTGTGAGTAGGTAACAATCTCCACTTCCACAGTGTCATTGGAGGCCATATGGGAGCCTGGACTTCCACTCCAACCTAACAATAAGGGGGAACCCTCTCCCCTATAAGTAATATCAGAGGATATTTAGGGACAAGTCAGGACTTCAACCATTTCAGAATAGCAATAAGCCAATCCCACTGCACAGTAAGTAAAGATCATATAGGAAGGCAAAAGCTCTATCTCCACCCAGCATTTACAAGGAGCCCCACTTCAAGTGTCAAAAGAGGTCATTAGGAAACCTAAATTTCTACCTCCACCTGGCAGTAGCAAATCAGAACCTCTCCTTCCCCTGCTGGAGCAATACCAGAAAAATCCAGGTAAAATGGAAGTTCTCAAAAAGATTCAGAGTTTCGTAACACAATATGAAAATGTCTAAGAATTCCATGCTAATTTACATTATAATCAAACATCTGAAAACTAAAGACAAAAAGAAAATTTTAAAAGTAGCCAGAGAAAAACCACAGCCAGAGTGAGAAAAGAAGAAAAATGACAGTGGATCTCTCATTGGAAATTATGGAAACCAGAATTGGCACAATTTTTCTCATGTGCTGAAATAACTATTAACCCACAATTGTATTCTCAGAAAAAAATAACCTAGGGAACGAAAGAGAAAGAAAGACATTCTCGAGCAACAAAAAACTAACAGGGTTTATCCCTGGCAGTCCTATTCTAAAAGGTTAGTTAAAAGAAGTCAATCTAAACAAATAGGAAATAATGAAAGAAGAAAAAGCCTGGAGGGTCAGAAAGGAATAAACAGCACAATAAGGAAAAACATGGATAAACACAGTAGGTTTTTCTTCTGGTGTCAAAGAGGAGGTCTTGAGGGAAAAAAAAAAAAAAAAAAAAAAAAACTTCAAGTGAAAGAAAATGCAACATCTCAAAATGTGTAACACAAAGCTAAAGCAATGCTGAGAGGCAAACTTAATAGAACAAAATGTACTTATTAGATAAAAGGAAATGTCTCACATCAGCAATCTAAGCTTTAACCTCAGAGGAAGAGGAAGAGGAAGAAAAGAAGAGGAAAAAGAAGAAGAGGAAGAAGGAGGAGGAGGAGGAGGAGGAGGAGGAGGAGGAGGAGGAGGAGGAGGAAGGGAGAGGAAATCCACCTAAAGAAGAAGGAAATAAATAATAAAGAGTGAACATCAATGAAGTTGAAAAACAATAGAAAAAAATCAACAAAACAAAGAACTGGTGCTTTGAAAAGACAATAAAATTGACAAACCTCTATCTAGCAAGACTGACAAAATTGAGAGAAGATACAAATCCTCAATAATAGTATCAGAAATTATAAAGAAATCACCACACTCTGCAGACATCAAAGGAATAATAAGAGGATATTACGAAGAACTCTGCACGTTTAGTGACTTACATAAAATGGACCAACTCATTGAGAAACACTTTACTACCACAATTCACACAATACAAAAAAGATCATTTGAATAGCCACAAAAACATTCAAGGAAATCAAGTTCTCAATTTTAAGACTCCCAACAAAGAAATCTCCACATACTTATGGTTTCACTGAAGAATTCTACCATTTAAAGGAGAATTAATATCAATTCTTCACACTTTGTTCCAACAAAAGAAGAAGAAGAGAATACATTCCCATTCATTTTATAAAGTGAGCATTACTCTGATACCAAAATGAGAAAAATATAATAAATTACAGGAAAACTATATGCCATTATCTTTCAGATAAATGCAAAATTCTCAACAAGATATTAATAAAATTCAGATCAATATATAAAAAGACTGGTACATCATGTCCAAGTGGGATTTATTCCAGTAATGAAGTCTGGCTCAATACTTGAAAATTAAGGAAGAAGGATCACATAATCTTATCAATTCACAAAGGAAAAGTATTTAATAAAATCCAATGCATCCATGTTAAATACTTTTAGAATAAATAAGAATAGAAAACTGGAAATCCATATGCAGCAAAATGAAATTAAACCCCTCTCTCTCACCCTGCACAAAACTCAACTCAAAATGAATCAAAGACCGAGGAATTAGGCCAGAGACCCTGCACCTAATAGAAGAAAAAGTAGGTCCCAATCTTCATCACGTGGGCCTAGGACCAGACTTCTTTAACATGACTCCCAAAGCACAAGAAATAAAAGCAGAAATCAATAATTGGGATAGATTCAAACTAAAAAGCTTTTTCTCAGCAAAGGAAACAGTCATCAATGTGAAGAGAGAGCCTACAGAGTGGGAGAAAATCTTTGCCACACACACGACAGATAGAGCACTAATCTCCAGAATATATAAAGAACTCAAAAAACTTTACCCCAAGAATACAAATAACCCAATCAATAAATGGGCTAAGGAAATGAGCAGACACTTCACAGAAGAGGATCTACAAGCAATCAACAGATAAATGAAAAAATTTTCAACATCTCTAGTAATAGGAGAAATGCAAATCAAAACTACCCTAAGATGTCATCTCACCCCAATTAGAATGTCTTATCAAGAATACAAGCACAATAGGTGTTGGCAAGGATGTGGGGAAAAAGGAACACTCATACATTGCTGGTGGGGTTGCAAATTGGTGCAGCCACTCTGGAAAGCAGTATGGAGATTCCTTCAAAAACTCGGAATGGAACCACCATGTGACCCAGCTATCCCTCTTCTTGGCCTATACCCAAAGGACTTAAAATCTGCATACTACAGTGATGCAGCCACATCAATGTTTATAGCAGCCCAATTCACTATAGCTAGATTATGGAACCAACCTAGATGCCCTTCAATAGAGGAAAGGATAAAGAAACTGTGGTATATATACACAATGGAATATTATTCAGCAATAAAGAATAATAAAATTATGACATTTGCAGGTAAATGGATGGAATTGGAGAAGATCATGTTAAGTGAAATAAGCCAATCCCAAAAAACCAAAGGCCAAATGATTTCTCTTATAAGGGGTTGATGACACATAGCAGGGATAGGGGGAGGCTCAGGAAGAATGGAGAAGGGATGGATTGTATAGAAGAAAATGAGGGGTGAGGAGGGGGCAGGGAAGGAAAGATAATAGAATGAGACAAACATCTATACCCTGTGTAGATGTATAAATATGCAAATTGTGTGATTCTACTTTGTGTACAACCAGAAAAATGATAGTTGTACTCCATTTGTATACAATGACCTAAAATAAAAAAATTAATTAATTAATTTAAAAAAAAAAAGAATAGAGAAGAATTTCCTCAGCTTAATAATGAGCACCTTCCAAAAACTTGAAGCTGACATTTACTTAAAGGAGAAAAAAATGTTTTTCCCCTATAAACAGGAAGAAAATATGAAATCCACTTTCACCACTCATATTCCACATAGTGTTGGAAATTCTAGCCAGAGCAGTGAAGCAAGAAAAGAAAATAAAAGCATACAGACAATAAAGGAAGTAAAAAACTAAGCAAAATAAGCCAAACCCAAAAAGCCAAAGGCCAAATGTTTTCTCTGATATGTGGATGCTAATTCACAATAAGGGTGGGAGGGATAGAGAAGAATAGAGTTACTTTATATTAGACAGAGGGGAGTGAAAGGAGGGGAAGGGAGTGGGGGTAAGAATGATAGCAGAGTGAAACAGATATTATTACCTCATGTACATATATGAATGCTTGACCAATGTGATCCTATAATACATATAATCAGAAAAATGAGAGATTATACTCCATTTATGTATGATCTATCAAAATGTATAAATGCATTGTACTGTCATATACAACAAATTAGAACAAATAAAAAAACATTTTTTAAAAAAGATGCAAGCATCAAAAAATAAAATAAAGTAAATAAAAAACTAATCTTAATTTCAAAGGACACAATGATCAACATAGGAAAATCCCAAGGAGTCTACAAAGAAAATCCCAAAACTAATAGGTAAGTTCGGCAAGATCACAGGACACAAGAAATGCAAACTGAACTCAATCATAATTCTATACACTATAAATGAACACTAAAACTAATAATGTAAAACAATTGACAGTCACCCAAATAAAATGAAATGCTTAGCTATAAATTTATCAAACATGTACAAAATTTAAATAATACACTGATGAAAAAACACTGATATACAACACTGATGAAAAAAATATTTTAAATTAGGAAAGCAGTGTGGAGATTCCTTAGAAAACTTGGAATGGATCCACCATTTGACCCCGCTATCCCACTCCTTGGCCTATACCCAAAGGACTTAAAATCAGATTACTACAGTGATGCAGCCACATCAATGTTCATAGCTGCTCAATTCACAATAGCTAGATTATGGAATCAACCTAGATGCCCTTCAGTAGATGAATGGATAAAGAAACTGTGGTATATATACACAATGGAATATTACTCAGCCATAAAAAAGAATAAAATTATGGCATTTGTAGGTAAATGGATGATGTTGGAGATTGTTATGCTAAGTGAGATCAGCCAATCCCAAAAATCCAAAGGCCGAATGGTCTCTCTGATAAATGAATGATGATGCATAATGCGGGGGGGGAAGGGTGGCAACAATGGAGGAAGGATAGATAGCATAGAGGGAAGGGAGGGGTGGGGGTGGGGTGGGGGGTAAAAATAATAACAGAATGTGTGACAGATACCATTGCCCTGTGTACATGCATGAACGCACAGATGGTGTGATTCTACTTTGTGTACAGCCAGTGAAACAATAGCTGTACTCCATTTGTGTTCAATGAATCAATAAGTAAATTAAAAAAAGAAAAAATAATAATAAATGATAGTGAGGATTTAGGAAGAAAAAAATATTTTAAATTAAATAAATGGACCTCCCTGGTTATTTTTTTCTGATCTATCTTCCAGTTTCTTAATCCTTTCTTTGACATTGTCTATTGTGTTCTTATCTATTGAGTTCCTAATTGCAATTACTAAAATTTTCTGTTATAAAATACAGTTCAGCCTTCTCTCATAGTTTACAGATCTCTACTGAAATCCTCCAATTTGCCATCTAATTTCTTGAACATATTAGTTTAAATCTTGTCTGCTATCTAAAATAGCAGGATATTTTGTTGATCTGTATTTATTCTCTGGGGTTTTTCTTGTTGGGTAGAGGTGTTTGCTTGTTTTTTGTTTTTATTGATACATTGTTGTTTTGATGTTTGTTTTGTGGAGGTGGATTGCTCATTGGTTTGTCTTCTGGTATGACTGTCGAAATTTTATTACATGCCAGACACAGGATAAAAATATAATGAGACAACTTGATGCTCTGAACAATGCTATAGTTCTTGGAAAGGGTTTAATTTTGCTTCTGGCAAGTATTCAAAGAAAACAGATAACCTTAATCTGTTTTTTCATAGTAGGGTTGAGTTAGTATAAGAAGCATTTTTAACTTATTTTATCCTTACTCCTAGTGTGCTGTCTTCTGGAGATGCCAAATGAAAGCCTGGTTTGTTTCCCAGTCTCTCTTGGTGGACCCTAAATTCTAATATTATTCCCTCAGCTCCCAATATTGGCAGAAATTAGGTTTGTGTTCTCAGCCTCTAGACCTCTCTTTTCTATTCAGCTTCCTCATGTTTCATCCTTCACTTGTGAATTGCCCAATGTCTTGAAAAATTAGCAACAAAATTTGTCATAGTTTGAATAGAAAGTGTCCCCCAATAAGCTCACATGATAGTGCAGAAATCTTCAAAGAGAAATGATTAGATTCTGAGAGCTGTAACCTAATCTGTGGGTTGATCCCTGTGATGCATTGATACTTTGAAAGAACCACTGTACTGGGTGGTAACTGCAGGCTGGTGAAGTGTGGCTAGAGGAGGTAGGTCACTGGGGTTATGTCCTTGGAGATTATATTTTGTCCCCCTTTCCCTATCTATCCATCTATCTATCTATGTTTCTCTCTCTGTGTCCTCTGCTTCCTGCCTGCCAGGAGCAGAGCATCTTCCCTTGCCACACCCTTCCATCATGATGTTCTGCCTCAACTCAAGCCCAAAGCAATGGTGCCAACCCACCATGGAACCTCTGAAACCATGATCCTAAATAAGCTTTTTATCCTCTAAATTTTCTTCTCAGTATTTTGGTCACAGAGATGAAAAGCTAACCAAAGGTTATGGTCATTATTGTACCTTTCTTATCTCTGGGATTTTGATCTCCCAACCTCTTGCTGCTTAGTAAATCTCAGATACCTACAAATACATATATATTTTTAAATTTGTCCATCATTTCTAATCATTGACAGTTGAATAACTGATGTGCAACACAGCATTACCAGAAGTGTCCTGATGGACGATTTTTTAAGAACTGCCTTGGAGTGAATCACAATTTCTCATGACCTCCATTTGTCAAATTGATGCTCTGTCAGATCTTCACATTTGGTGCTACTTAAACAGCCTCTTCCTGATGCTGCAAAATGCTTAGGACATTGAAACTTTACAAGAGAGAACAAAAGAACGTATTTACTAAGTCATTACAGCACATTAACCCAACTTCATTTTCAACTTTATCCTGAGACTGGGCTTTATTTTACTTTGTGTCTGAGAACCCCATCTTGTTCCAAAAGCAGAGATGCCTATGCCTATAATTTACTAATGCATTAAATACAAAACAGCCTGATACTCCCAAAATAGCACTCAGAGTACTTCATGTATTGAGTCCCTCTTGAATGCAAACCATGGTCCTTTGGGTGGTGAGAGACACAAAAATTATAGAAACACCGATTTTTAGAGCTGAGAATATATTCGAGATAATCTAATTAGATTCACTCATTTTACAGAAGAATTGCTTGCTCTAAAACAAGAACTTTGACTTCTTAATATCTGTTCAATGCTCTTGTCTTGATGAAGTGCTAGTATTGGTTCCAAGAAAAAGATTCCTCTTTATGTCCTCCTCAACTATAGACCTAAACTTTTGAAAGACCTTATTAGATAAAATATGCTATGAAATTATGTTTCATATGATCCTAACATAATAAAAGTATAATTTTTCTACCGGGTTTTTAAGATTCTTCGCATGGCTCAAAAGGGGGCCCATCGCTGCCTTCAGGAAATTAGTGATATTAGAAATTGTCCTTCCCCATCAGTTTCCAGTTTCTGTGTAGAAAGACATATAAATGAGGGATCATACTGTAAGGTTGTACCGTATATTTTACATTAGATATATGTGGCATATGCATGTAGCTAAATGACATGTTCATGTATGTAATATATGTGATAAGGTGGTCCAGCTATGTCTGCTTGCCCTGATAGATTGTTATGGTACTGATATGAGGTGTCCTCCAAAAGCTCCTGTTAATACAGGAAGGTTGGATATAAGAGCTATCACCTAATCAGTCCATCCAGTTTGAATGGACAGACCGGGTGATAGGTATAGACAGGTGGGGCCCGGCTAGAGGATTGGGTCAGTGGGGACATATTCTGGAAGGGAGCATCTTCCCTGTGGCCCTTCCCCACACCACTCCCTGACTCCACCAAGAGCTGAGCAGCTTTCCTCTGCTGCCTTCCCCCTTGATGTGCTGCATCACTTTGGGCCCAGAGCAATTGGAGTCAACCATCTATGGACTGAGACCTCTGAAACCTTGAGCCCCAAATAAACTTTTCCTCCTCTAAGTTATTCTTGCCATATATTTTGGTCACAGCAATGCAAAAGCTAACCAAGATTAGGAGCTCCTTAAGAGCAGGAATTAAAGTTTTTCATCATTAGCCTCAGCTGGAGATCTGCGATATAATGATTTGTCACTACATTCTCTCCTGCCTTGGATCCATTTGCTTCCCTCTTGTAAAGACTCCTGTGATTAGACTAGGCCCATTCACATACCCCAGGATAATCTCCCCACCTCAAGATCCTTCATGCAAACATCTGCTAAACCCTTTTTGCCATGTAAATGAACATAGCCACAGGCTCTGGAGGTTGGAATGTGGGTGTACTTGGAAAGCCACTATCTGGTCTACTATGCAAGTTTCAAGCAAAGGTCTCATGCAGTGGTCCTCAAAGTGTGGTCTTTGGACCAGAGGCATCACCATCACCTGGCAATTTTGTAGAAATGCAAATTCCCTGAGCTCATTCCAGAACTACTGAATCAGGAACTTCAAGTGAGACCTGGCATTCTATGCTGTAATAAGTCCTCCGTGTGACTCTGATGCACCCTAAAGTTTGAGAACCACTGCCCTAGTTTGGCAAAAGGCAAAGCAGACCCAGAGGGCAGGAGCCCAGGCATTCCACAGGGACAGAGGACTGACTCCCAGAGCATCAGAACACCTAGACCACTCTGATGAGGTCAGAGCATGCAGAGCTTGAATCTCAGGCCAAAGGTCACTCCGCAGTCAAATATCTGGCTCCCAATGTGAATTTGTTAAGACCATTGCACATTTCACAAAAACCAGTCCCTTTATTAAAAATACTCATTGATTTCATGAGGCATAAAATTAATCTGTTCAAATCCACAAATTGAACTGATTGATCTAGAAAAGTAATTTTTCTTTTCTTATTTTTTATTTTTTTTTTTTTTTGGAACCAGGGATTGAACTCAGGGACACTTGGCCACTGAGCCACATCCCCAGCCCTATTTTGTATTTTATTTAGAGACAGGGTCTCACTGGGCTGCTTAAGGGCCTCGCTAAGTTGCTGAGGCTGGCTTTGAACTTGCGATCCTCCTGCCTCAGCCTCCCAAGTCGCTTGGATTACAGGCGTGCACCACCACGCCCGGCGAAAAGTAATTTTTCTTACTTTTAAATCTATAAATCAAAAATTTATTCGAAATTCCACATCAACATACTCAAAATATACAAAATATAGAAATATTAAAAAGATGAGTTAGCAATATTTTAATTTCAGCATTCTTCCTCAAAGTAGCTGATAGCAGCTATAGCAGGAGCCTCACTGCATTAGCGACGTTACCCTTTCATTTGTTTCCTCCAAGGAGCAGCACATAAGGCTTTCTTCACAGTGTTATCTCTGGAAGACTAGGCACTCCAAAGAAAAGAATCGCAGGTGACTTCCCCTGAGGGTTGATTTAGGGCAGAGGACAATTGCCTTTCCAAAGGCAGAGAAATGGGGCCATTTAGAATTGTGCTCTCCTAGAGGCAAACAGGAAACAGGAAGCTCTCTGTCAGCCATCCTTACCCTGCTCCCGGGGCAGGAAAAGCAGGAGGAGGAGCCATATCAGTTATCCTGATCCAGCCCAGGAAATAAGACGGCTTATTCAGTCTGTGACCAGGGCTGGTGGGGAGGGTGCAGACAGCCCCTGCAACCCAGTGCCCCTCTCCCTGACATCCAGACGCCATCCATTCAGCTTTAACTCTGAATGCTGAGGAAATGAAGAGGAATGTACACTCAAAACACATTCATTAGGTTTTAAACAAAGGAGAGATAACAGTTTGCCAGGCAGCAGTAAACAGGGCAAGCTACCTTCCATCTCCAAAACCCCTCTGGGGCAGCAGCACTCAGGGTCACCGCAGCGCTCAACCTCAAGAGCTCAAATGAAGGTCATAGTAAGTTGAGGGAGAGCATCACCCCGCAAAAACAGCAATGATAAGAAAAGCTGACCTGCCCCCCACGTGCAGACTCTTGTTATATTTGACGTGAACTTGACTTGCAAATGTGCATCAGCATTCCTTCACGTGGTTAACAGCACTCCAGCATGAGCCTGAGTTTGATAGAGACGAGATCCAGGTGTAGAATATGCCAGAATGTATCCATGTATAAATACAAGCCATTGTGGTGAGACATTTTAAACTTCCCTTCAGGATGCTGAAAAGGTTCTACCCAGGAGCTACCTAACGCAGACCCGGCAGAGGGGAGGGAGGCTGCAGGGGGGCATTCACAGAACAAAATGAATCAGGATTTAAGTCCCATTCGAGGTGCTGCTCCTTAACTCAAATGCTGGTCCTGACTGCCGCCACGTCACACCAGCTGATCCTGGGAGTTGAGATGGCTCCAAGTGTGTTCTTCCTCCACCTTCTCTATCAGCCTCCACCTCAGCAACCCAGGACACTGAGAGCCATTTTTGCCATACCTTCACCTTTTCCCTCTCCCCTAACACATCCCTGCCCTGTCTCTCTCCCTCTCTCTCTCTTATACTCCCTTACACACTCTACCTCTGAAACACCCTTATCTGTCACCCTCCATTCCTACTCTTGGTCCAGTCAACTCTCTCTCGACTACAGACCTCTCAACTCACATCTGCCTCCTTGAATCCTTGGCCAGAGAACCAAGGTCCTTCAGCACACTAGATCAAATGACACTAGGGTATGCATCTCATTCCCCCAGGAAGAATTGATGGTTCCCTGCTCAGTGTTGCCAGATCACTTTATTTTATTCTTCACACAATCTTTGTATATGATTACTTTATTGAGATATAACTTACTTACTGTAAAGGGCACAAGTCGTAAGTGTACTTCATTCATTTTTTTGCATGTACACCTGTAACCACGCCCAGATCAAGAAAACAAACATGTTCAGCATCTTTGCAGACTCCGTTGTTCCCCTTTCCACTGAACACTTTGCTACCCAAGGATAACCACTTACATCACAATCAATTCATATGCCTGATTTTAAGTACAAATGGAATCATAGAGTTTGTACTCTCTTTTGGGATATTCCACTTTATGAACATACTATGATCTATTTATCTATTCTCCTGCAAATGGACATTTAGGTTCTTTCCATTCAAGGGCCATTATGAACAAGGTTTAAATAAACCTTTTCATAGGTATCTTTCTGGTGGACATACGCACTTATTTCTGTTGGGTCTATGTTCTCTCTCACAGCGAGACATGTTTTATGTTAGCCATCACTGCTAAGCCATTTTTCAAAGAGGTTGTATCACTTTCTAAATCTCTGAATTTATTCTAGTACTTATACTATTTTCTTGCCAGTGTTTTATGTCCATTCCCCAACCATACTTGAGCTCCTGGGACACAGTTCCCTACACAGACTTATCCCAAACACTCAATGTGTAAACAATAATTACAATTATGTAAGTAAAAGACTAAACACACCTTCATAGAGCATGGTGAGCAAGGGAACTAACAATGTTGTATTTAGTCAAAGGAAAATCCATTACCTCTCTTCTGGACCAGTCCAGGGATGACACATGCCTCTCCTTACCCTGCCAACACCTTGGTCATCCAAAGTAAGGCAGAATATTCTAATCGGTTTCTTACATTCCCAGGTCCAAAAAGTCCAGCTGTATCTATCTGCCTGCTCTTACTGGATTTAAGACTTGCTGACCCGTACTTGGTCAGTCGTTAAACAGCTGGAAAATAGAATAGACTAGAAAACGTCCTAAGTTCTGATTTATATTTTTCCCCTCCTGAATCTGTGCAGATTTTTCCTGAAACCTGCGTGGTGCTAAGGAAACAGTGCTCATTAACGACCCCTCTAGCCTTCTAAGGTGGAATCAATTAGTGCCAAAGTCATCCACCTCGACTCCTAGATAAAAACGCCTTCAGAGAAACCCCCAAAGATGTGTGTCCCTTGATCTGTTTGCGCAGATGGAGGGGATTAGTTACACAAACACAGGGAGAGAAGATAGGATTACGGAGGAAGTCCTCCAAAGTCCTCCAGCTCTCCCTGAAAGTGAATTTCTTGTCCTTCCTGTTTTTGTTTCTGAGTATTAAATTTTTCTCTGCTCTTATATTTTTGCAAGTGTCATGGCATGAACTACTTTCTGCTCCTTTTTGCAGGAACTGTTTTCTGTTTTTTAATGTTCCTTTTAATAAAACATAGGCTCCAAACAGTTCAGTGACCACATCCAAGAGAAACCCTCCGCAAAACTGAAACCATAGCTCTCTCTGTAGTTAAATGAAACTCCAGTAAAATGAAGTGCCATGAAACTGGGCACAATGGAAAATATATATTGCTATTATTTTCTTTTACATCAAGTGATAAAATTAAAGTACCTTTGGATTTTTAATAAGGTTTTTTCTTAATTAAGCAAAGCTCTGCGTATCTGAGTTACTCACTGTTACCTACCTTTTCAATGGAAGAGGTCAGATCTGACAACAGGCAGCCATTTTGTGCAATAGAGGCACCTCATTCCTCCTTAAGAGATACATCTAAAATGAATCTGTAAGTATTTCTGAATACCGTTGGGCTTTGCATCAGGCTGCACCACCTCTTTCCCCTGTCTTCAAAATCACAGTGAAACAACTTCCATTGGAATTCATTGAAACCTGGCAAATGGTAACAGAGTCAAGTTACCATTGGCAGGGTGGGATGCACAGTGTAATAATCTGGCTGCCTCTTTAGGAAAATCCAAGCAATTTAAAGTTATTTGTCCTGTGACATTTTCACAGGTTTTACAGATGTCCTCCCCGACCTCCCTTCCAAGTCACTATGTCGCTCACCACTCAGGATCCCCAAGGCAGATGGCATGTAATTTCCAACTAAAAATTCTTTTTAATTTAAATACTGTTCAAGAAATGGTGATAAAGGAAATATAGAAATTTATAGAAAAGATGCATTAATCATTACTTAAAATATGTAATTCATAATTGAATGTTTGCTACAGCTCAGGGCCCCCTCCTTAACCTTTCTTGCCTTGGATTTTGCTTCCAAATCTCTTCCTTTTGAACTGCTTCTATCTTTTCCTCTTCCTCCTTCACCCACCACTCACTCACCCTTTTCCCGGCATATGGAATGCTGCTTCCACGTTGCTATAGTAACACATCTAATTGATGCTGTTGATTTGAGCAACCTTGGAATACAGACCATTACAGCTCAACATCAAACTTGTGAGCACCAAGCTGTATCAAGTGAGTACCACCACTGCTGTTCTTCACACGCTCCTTCAAGCTCCATGGATTTTGAATGAAAGATGAAACAAAATGATCCACTGTCATCCCCGGACAGCCATGGAACAACTGCAGTTCAATCAGGCACCATGTTTTAAAAAATAAATTTGACAAAGAAAGGTTAAAGTAGCAATAACAACACAATAATACATTTAATAATGATAATTATAATAAATTACACATAATCTTATCCCACTAACACCAAGTTTATTTTTCCATATTTAGTTTTACATTATTATATACATGGCATAGGCATATTGATTTTACATTTGGATTTTTTAACTTAACAGTATCTTAAGCATTTTCCAATATTTCCAGGGTTTTTTTGGGGGGTGAGGGTACCAGGGATTGAATTCAGGGGCATTTGACCACTGAGCCACATCCCCAGCCCTATTTTGCATTTTATTTAGAGACAGGTTCTCACTGAGTTGCTTAGTGCCTCACAGTGGCCAAGGCTGGCTTTGAGCTCATGATCCTCCTGCCTCAGCCTCCTGAGCCGCTGGGAATACAGGTCATATTTCCAGTCTTCACATTTTATTTGTATAAGGACTATTGAAAGTTTTTCTCTAAAATTCACCTAATTTGATCATTAAGGTCAACTGAATATCTTATCAATTCTAAGACTACACTACTAAGTGGCACAACTAAAGATACGCAATCATTAAGCCAACAAAAATGTGAAAACAGTTGCATCTCTGGCTGAGGTGCTCTGTTACTCTATAAGCCCCTACTAGAAAAAAAGAATAATGGGAGATACTGAGGAACAAAACTGACCAAATTATATCATTACATCGTGTGCATTCACAAACAGGTAACAATGAATCCCACTACTATGTGTAATTATAATGCATCACACCAATAAGCAATTTTTAAAGAAATCAGCTGCAATAAGTAGATGGATTAAGAGAAAAGCCCATGCTACTTTCAGAACATGCTCATCCAGGACCATGTTGAAGCAGATATGTTCCATGCGATCCACCACACATGATGACACCGGAAATGAAACAGTTGAAGACCTAAGATGTGCTTGTGGAATTCTCAGCATCAGAACTGCAATGTTAGAAACAGGATTGTGGATCACATCCAACATAGATGAAGGTGCATTGGGAATATTTAACAGGAACGTGGAAGAGCTGAGTTAGCAAATGCTCACATGGTTCACTGTGATGTGTGCTTGTTAAACACAATTAAAATGAATAAAAAATTTGTTCAAAACATTAACAGGTGGTTCGTCTGGGAAAATGGGACACTAGTAATATCCTTTCTATTTTTATACTTCCTATATTTTTTATAATGAGCTTGTAACATTTTACTCTAAAACTTTATATAACAATAAGACTAATAACTACATTTATAGTGTTTACTATGTAGCAAGAACTCTTCTAAGTCCTTTATATAATATGCACCCAGTTGATCCTTTTCACAACCCCCAAAATAGATACTATTACTCTCCCTATTTTCCAGATGAGGAAACTAAGGCAAGGGCAATTAAAGTACTTGCACAAGGTTACAGAGCTAATAAGCAAAGTCACAAGATTTTTAACTCAGGCAGTCCTTCTCCAGAGCTTCTACACTTTCACACTATATGATACACTTTAAAACTATAAAACTATAGTAATCCTTCCAAACATATGTAAGCTGTGACTATTTAAAAATAATCCACTCATTGGCTTCATATTGCAATGGAATTTCATCTTGTTTTTCTTCTTTTCTTTTTATTTTTTATTGATTCTTTTTAGATATACATGACTGTAGAGTCCATTTTGATATAATTATACAAGCATGAAATATATCTTAATCTTCATTATTTTTTGCATATTCTGAGACCTCCTTGGAGCCGAAGGTAGCACCATCCCCACCGTCATCACCATTATCATTAGCACTATCTCCATCAATCCCAAAACCATCATCCTCTAGAAACCTTGATAGAGCTCTTAGTGTGTGCAGAATACTGCACCAGTCACTTGATCTGAGGCATACCAAACACTTGCTCTTCACTCTTGAGAATACCAGAAGTAAGATCCAGAGCAACTTCAAAATTAAAAGGCAGCAAGTATCCATGGGAAATGAATTGGGAAATTATATAAATATCCACAAATTATAGGCAAAAAATAAAATCTACTTCTAACTGAAATACAAAGACAGTCACAGGTAATGCAAATGGAGGGCTTTTATTTATTTAAGATAATAACTTCAGATTCCCTTTCCACTCTAATATACAGGCATACAATTTTACAAAGAAAAGAAATGAATATTAAAGTCGCTATACATACTGTACTATTTCCTTACGATATTTTCAGCCTGGGTCACATAATTCCCTTGTTCTCCTATCAAATAGAAAATAACTATTTTCATATGTAATACATAATTGTGCTCAATGATTTTAATGAAATAAGATCTGATCCTTATCTTTCAAAATATTCTGGACACCATCAGTAAGAGGAGATTCTTAGTTTCAATCAGCAGATACTAATTGTAAATAAATTAGGTATATTGAAAATCTAAAATCAAGTAATGATTTTACCAATTTATTCTAGTGAATGTGCTTGGCTTATATAATCCTTTCATTTTTGAAAACTACCCAATTTATTTGATATTATTTACTAATAACATGTATATATTTTAAGAATAATAGCTACTTTGTATTAATTAAAAATATTTTTAAAGATTTCCTATATGGACATTTACCTTTCTTAAACACTAAAACCAAACTAATAAAATGAAGTTTAGTGGATGTCCTTCGGAAGCCACATCAGCAGATAATAAAAATTATTCATAAATAGTATGCAAATTAAACAGAAAATGTTGTTCAGAAACACAGGGAGGTACTTAATTATGATTTGTGCTCCCAAGTACTTTAAATATCTTCATGATACCTTGTTTAGACTATTAAATTATTTGGTCGTCTTTTTTTTTCTTTTTATCCAAGAGATCATCAAAGTAAACTTCCACGAATTTGTGAACACATGGAGTCAAAATCAATGAAAATATTTTCAGAGTAGAGTAAAATCACAATCACTATTAGACTTCTCATCACATTATAATCATGACTTTATAGTTATCCTTGACCTTGATTCTTTAGAGTTCTCCCTAAATGGGGTCCTTCTTTTGACTGGATTCTTGTTCCTTTTATATCAGGTCAGTGATTTCTTTGGGTTTTCCCTAGTGTTTTGGTTTTCTTCCTCCCTTGTGGGAAAATAATTTTTGTGAATTCATACAGCCAGCTATTTCATTTATTAATTAAATTTATTAATCTCACCAAAATAATATTTTTGTTTTATTATTCTTTAAGAAATTTCTTTACTATGAAAAACTGAAAGCATTTTCACATGCTCACTTAATTTTGTAACTTCTAAGCTTTAAAAATATAAGAATATGATTTCTTGAATGCAAATAAAGCTGAAAAATATAAACAAAAAACTCCCAGGTTCACAACTGCCCCAGAAAAAATCCACATTTCTTTCCCTAATCTCAAGTCCTCCATAAACTGCCCCCTGTTCTCCATGCTCTGCCTTAATCTGACCTTTCACTCTGTCTCAAAAAGAGTCTCTTCCATATTCAAGTTCAATCCATTATTCCAGGATCCTTATGTTTGTTTGTTTCCTATGCAAACAAATTATATGTCAGCTTTTTGTTTGTTTGTTTATTTGTTTCCTGTGCAAAATACCATAGAAAAATCAACATAAAGAAGGAAAGATTTACTTTGGCTCCTGGTTTCAGAGGTTTTGGTCCATAGTCATTTGGCCCCATCTTTGTGGGCCTGTGGGGAGGCAGGACATCACGGTGGGGAGGGCATGTCAAAGCAAAGCTACTCGCCTCATCGTGGCTGGGAGGCAGACAAAGAAGAGAGAACAGAGCCAGGGACACGATGTACCCTTCAAGGACACAGTCCCAGCAGCCTACTTCTTCCAACCAGGCCCCACCTCCCAATAACACCATCAGTTGGGGACCAAGCCTTTGGGAGACATTTCAGATCCAAACTTTAACAGTCCTCCTGTATAAAATGTTTTAATAATCTTACTTTTTTATTTTTTGCTATGCAAATTTAGCATAAATATACCTACCATGAAAAGGAGCACTTTGCAGTTGCTCAAAACAATGGAGGTAGGGGGGCTAGGGAAGAATAGAGTTACTTTATATTAGGTAGAGGGGAGTGAAGGGAGGGGGAGGGAGAGGGGGTGGGGAGGATAGTAGAGGGAAACAGACATTATTACCTCATGTACATGTTTGACTGCGTGACCAATGTGATCCTACAATACGTACAATCAGAAAAATGAGAAATTACACTCCATTTTTGTATGATTTATCAAAATGTATAAATGCATTCTACTGTCATTTACAACAAATTAGAACAAATTAAAAAATTTAAAAAAAAAAAACTGGGAAGAGGCCTGCCAGTCATACAGAGAACTGCCCATGAGGACACCGTTGTCCCCTCCAAGGCTACTTCCTCACTAATGAAGCATTTATCCTGTTGGATAACAAAACACCTCACAGAGACCCTGGCCCAGAGCAGGCTTAAAGTGGACACATGTTTCCTTAGTCCATTTAGTGTTGCTATAACAGAATACCACAGATAGGGTGACTTAGAAAGATAGAAAATATATTTCTTACAATTCCGAAGGCTGTGAAGTCCAGGATCGAGGGGCCACATCTGGTGAGTGGTTTCTTGTTAAATCATCCCAAGGAATAGCAAGATTGTCCAAAAGCAAGAGAGGCAGAGGGGGCCTAACTCACCTTCCTAGGGAATCTACTCTCTTAATAAGTAACCCACTCCCAAGATAATGACATTAATCCCCTCGTGAGGGCAGAGCCCTTGTGACCTGATCATCTCTCTCACCAGGCCCCACCTCCCAATACTGTTGCATTGGGGACAAAGTTTCCAACACTGTAACTTGGGGTGGAGGACACATTCAAACCATGGTACATGTCATGAATAAATAAATGAATACTACTATTGTCCATTAAAGCAACAGAAAGAGCCATAGCTTTTCAGAGATCCACTTTAAATCCCACCGAGCTCTGCCTACCTCTCCAAACCAGAGGACACTGTGCTCTTGGAAGACAGAGGCAAAGCATTGGAAGGCCAAAGGAATTGCCTTCCAAAATTTACTACAGAGCTCAGCTTTGCTCAGAACAGCTGATCTGGAATCTGGCCACCTGGGAATCCTGGGTGTGATCACAGTGAAGGAAGAAGAGTGAGATACCTTGACCAAAGCTGGCCTGGCCACAGATGTGTAACCATAATCAAACACAGATCATTCCACTTAGAAAGTTTCCTAAGGCGTCTCATGTCTCTAAGAGACACTGGGATGGACCTTACCTCCTAGGTCACCTTTCCAGGAAGAATGGCAGAGAACAAGGCTAACATAGAAGATATCACCTCATTTCCTGGAATTAATATGAATCATTAGATTCTCCTGTTTTAAGTTCAGAAGCAGGAACATAAAAGAGTTTGTATGATAAACACAACAGAGTGTTCAAATGGAAGTTTCAAGTCCCTACCAGACTCCAAAGACATAAACAGGAATTGAGCCAAGGGAGGAAAAGAGGAGACAGCAGAAGGAAGGAGAAATAGGGAGCAGAGGAGGGAAAAGGGAAGAAACAGTGTCATGGGCTCAGAAGAAATGTGAATCTCATCTGAGAAAGAGGTAAGGTTCCAATGTGCAAGAATCAAATCCAGCAGGGACAGAGAGGCAAACAAATGCATTGACTACCAGGGCCTTGGGGCTGGCTGCTTTCATGTTTGCAATTATTACCCCCATATTCCAGATGAGGATCAGAACCAATGACCATTCTGCCAAGTCTCTGACAACATAAGAGGAGGGAATACAAATAAAATAGCTCACCACCATTATTTCATTTGACCCTCCCGATCTTGATCTCATCGGCAGTATGACGATGAGAAGCTTTCTAATCAAATACACATGTGGGAGTAAGTGCCTCAGCTCTCCCACCTGCAGGCCAAGGCAAAGACCATTTCTTGTTCATCTTTGTAGTTTGGAAAGGTGGCTTGCACAAAAGTAGATGCACCTCAAAAACACTTGAATTCAATGCATGTTTTAAAAGTACTTGAATTCATCGTGTAGGTGACACAGGGCCAAAGAAAGGTCATGTTCAGTTCCAATCCAGCACCTCTGAGAATGTCCAACCTCCTCTTTGGCCTTTGGCCTCCTGCCATGAGTCATGGCTGCCAGTAGGATTAATAAAGCTCATAGAACTCTTTTTAAAAGATGGATTGAGGAAAATGACCTACGAGAGCATTTCATTATCTAAACCTCTTATTGTGCGTAGTGCTTGGTGTCTTGGTTGTTTTCTTATGAGACTTGTGTCTGGTTCTTCACATTTATCTGTGGCTTGTTATGTCTTTTCCTTCCCTATATCCACAGGCAACCCTCGCAAACTCCAGGTGTTCCACAGATATTCTCAGATACTAATGCTCTAACTTAGGGTTCAGAAATGCCCGAGTTATGCCTGCTTTAGAAACTTAAATTTTCAGCAGGTGTGGTGGCTCATCCTGCAATCTCAGCAACTCAAGAGACTGAAGCAAGAAGATTGCAAATTTGGGGCCAGCCTCAGCAACTCAAAGATGCCCTATCTCAAAATTAAAAAATAAAAAAGACTAGGGGTGTAGTCAGTGTTAAAGTGCTCCTGAGTTCAATCCCCAGTACCAAAGTAATAATAATGATGATAATAATAATAATAATTAAACTATCACACTTATTCTTCAAGAGTTTCTGGAAATCAATCTTTTTTCAACTCAAGAAAGACCCAAGTAGATTAGGGTGATAAAAGTTCTTCTTTTTCTTTTTCCTGCTATAACATGCATGCTTATCACCCTTGCTTTTGCCCATGGAGACAGTGAAGCTGATATTTACTTGTTTTGAAGACTAGAGAAGAGAAGTTTTCTTTCTCCTGTACTTCCCCAGCTCTTCCCTCCTTTCTTCCTCTCAATCCCCTTTCTCTACACTATCTTCCTGTATTTTCATGAGATCCTTCCCTTTCTTTTTAATTCATTCTCATTCATATCCTCTCTCCCTCATCTCTCTCTCTCTCTCTCTCTCTCTCTCTCTCTCTCACTTCCATATACAAGAAAAAACATTCAATCCCTGACTTTCTGAGTCTGGCTTATTTCACTTAGCATGATATTCCCCAGTTCCTTCCATTTACTAGTAAATTACATAATTGTATTCTTCTTTGCGACTGAGTAAACCTCCATTTTGTACATATATGTTTTGTTTATTCATTCATCTGTTGACAGGCACCTAGGTTGGTTCCATAACTTAGCTTTTGTGACTTGTGCTGCTATCAACACTGATGTGCCTATATCTCTATAGTATGCTGATTTTAGTTCTTTTGGATAAACACCAAGGAGTGGGATAGCCGTGTCATATGGTGGTTTATTGGCCATTAGAATTTCTTCTTTTGAGAAATGTCATCTTAGATCTTTAGTCAATTTTTTAATTGGGTTATTTGAGGGCTCTGGTGTTAAGGTTTTTGAGTTCTTTATACATTCTTTATATATTCTGCATATTAATCCCCTGTCAGAAGAGTAGTTAGTTTTCCAAGCTTAACTGACACCAGGCATCTTCAAATCTCAGTATCCTATTCATTCCTTTTCTTCAAACTCAATTTTCCTTCTCCCCTTTCTTCATCTACCAAATCACAACTCATACTCTAAGACACAAATTAAATTTCACCACCTAAAACATCATCTCAGAAATACCCAAGTAGAATTAGGTATTCCTTTGATACTGCTAATAAGTACCTATTTTCTATGTATTTCTACAATGGTTGATTGTTTTCCATGTGTGTCTTTGCTACTGATGCAGAAGCACCTTGAAAGTAGGGATCGGGAATTTGTTTTCTTCAAAGCTCAGGGTCTTACACTGAGTAAGAGATCAGCAAGTTAATAATGAATAATGTAAGGTATTCAGTGAACCATCAGCAGCTTCTTAAACATTGGAATAAGACATCTGGAAATTTGTAAACTGAGAAACTCTCTTCAGCCCCTTCAGAACCACAAGAGCAAATAGATGAGCTTGCCTAGCAATGCACACTTTGCCCAGAATAAGGGAGAGACCCGCCCACCCGGTTAGATGATGGATGACTCACCTTTAAGGCTGGGTCCTTAAATAGTTAATGAAAGGAGGCTGTTTTCCCCTCCCTTTGCCTCCACCTTACATTGTGGTCACCCTTGACCCAGTCTGTTCAGTGTCCAGCACATGGAGGTGTTTAATCACTTCTCCAGCCCCTGTCTGGGCCAAAGCCTAGTGGGCAGCAACTTTCAGATCACAATGTTCTGTGCACAGGGCTCAGGATTTTCATAACAGGTCTGGTCCCAGTGCCAGGTACCAACAGAGCATACCCAGGAGAAATGCTGGTGCCTACCAGAGCTGGACAGAAATGAAGGGCCAGCAAAGGTGGTGAAGACCATTCAAGACACCAGGATGGGTAGACAGTGGGGAATGAAGATCAACGAACATTTCTCTGTGATGGTCTGTGGAATCTTCCACTTGGAGGTTGACTCTGTGCTTGGTCGCTGAGCCCACTTATTGTGAGTGACCCCTGGCGATTCCTGGCAAGCCAAGGGGCTTGGATCCCACCTCAGCTAGGCTGTCCCTTGCAGAGCCAAATGTATTCAAAGTCATGCGGGAAAGTAAGTTTATTTTCAACCACCACCATACCATGCTTTGAGCATCCCAGTGCACAGCAAGGAGCTAAGGAGTCAGTCGGTGAAACCAAATGCTTCTTTCTCCCTCATTGTGTCAACATACTATGGTGTTTCGCAAAGCATTAATTTTAGCAGTCTTAAAATTGGCATGATGTAGATGATTTTCAAATGGACAATGCCAAGTGTTGTCATGATGGTATTAAGATCTGGATAGCAGGGGATTCTCAACTGTATAGCACCCTGAATTAGGAACTTAGCCCCTTTGCCCAGCACTTTCAAAAGAGAAAAGGTATCTCTGTTCCAGATTGCAGAATTCTGAGGGTAAGTAATTAAATTCATAAGAAACAAAAGTCTTATAAAATAGCTTATAAAATGACTCCCTGGTTGGGGGCAGGGATGGCCAGAACTGCTTCCTCAAAACAACCTAGAAAATAGATCCTCAGCAGAAAGGAAGATGCTTAACATAACTTGTGATCAAAGTCTCTGGCTGCCTGTTTGGGGAAGCTCTGCAGGTTGTGTTTACTGACTCCCTGACTCTCTTCCTCCTAAATGCAGGAGGAAAACAAAGCGGAATCCTGACGTGCATTTCAGAAAACCCCATGCAAATTTCAGGATTAAAATCAGGGACAATCAGAGCTGTGGAAACAGTGAAGTTGCTAGGTTGGGATGGATGCTGACATACAAGGATAGGAAACGTCAGGGACAAAGACCAGAGTGTGAGAAGAAAAACATGGGCCTCTTAAAATATTTTGACTGCTTATCCCCTGAGACCTTTCCACATTCTAGTTATATATTTAGATTAGTATTCTTCCTCTCATTAAGGGAGAAAAGTCATGTATAAAAATAACCATAAGAGACAACAGGGGAAGATAAGTTCTCTAGGATTTATATGCAATATGTGTTTGATGCACATAAAAGAGATACGCTCCTGGCTGCGGGAGTGGAGACACGTTGGTGCCGGGAAGGCATGTGGACAGTGTCTTCAAGGGTTCTGACAAGCTGAGATGGGGATGCAGGGCATCCAAACACAGCCCTGTGAACAAAGGCTCTGAGGCAGTTATTCTGTTTGATGGTACTGTAACACCCACGAATTGTGAAAGCAATGCAGAATCGGAACAGAAGGATAAGCTGGGCCCAAATCATGACTGGCCTCGAGCTCAGAAACCAAGCTCTGAATGTGTTCTGAAAAGCACTATGGAGTCATGGAATATTTGTGGGCACTAGTAGGACCCGAGCTGGGATTCCTTTGATTGTTGGTTGTTTACTAGGTGAGAAGCAGGGGACAGACTAGGCCAGAGGGGAGAGTGGGGGAAGAAAGACTATAGGGGAGATTTTTGCAATAATCTGGTGAACGGAGATGATGGTTGAACTAGTGAAATAGAAACATCAGGTGACATGATGGTCTAGAAGAAGCAGACTTTTGAAAGTCAAGCACACCTGTTGGTATGAATAGCCCCCAATAGATATAGCAATGGGATCCGATCCTTTTTTTTTTTTTTTTTTTTTTGTACTTAAGGAAACTAAAAGGCAAAGTGTACAGTGACCATTTTTCTCAAAGACCGGACATAACGATTGGAGGAAGGGCAGAGTGCCCACTCCCTGTCAGAAAAACAGCAAATCAAACACAAAGTACAATGAGAGACAATTAAATAAAGAACAATTCTATCATCCTTAAAAGGAGAAATGACAATGGTCTGTATTCTTTTTTTAAAATCTTTGATCTCACTAACAACAAAAAATGAAAAGATAAATTTTTTAATTAATTTTAGAAAGATTTTTCTTTAGCCTTTTAATACTCAGGTTAGTGAGCGTATGAAGTCACTTGATAATATGCATTAAAAGTTTTTAAACCATTCATATTCTTTGACTCATAATTCCATTTCTAGGAAGTGATGCTGAGGAAATAATCATTAATAATAAAATAAATAATGAGTTTGTTTACATTTTTGATAATTGGAAGTAACCCAAAGAGTCCATAAGTGGGGATTTCTGAAATAATTTTTGTTGCATCCACACAATGAAGTGTAGTGCTACAACACTCCACAGCCATTTAGAAGTACTGATTTTCAATTAATATATAATTAACCCATATCATTGCAAACATTATATCGTGATTTCAAAATCATTTCATTTCAAGTTAACTGGAAAATTAATGATCAAAAAATATGATATGAAATATAATGTCATTTTAAACTATATGTGATATTTGATTAAAATCTATACTATACACTGAGGTTAATCATGTTTATCTCTGAAGGGATTTTGGTAGATCCAAAGTCTTGCTATTCATGGTATTGGCACCAAATTAGACAGGTAGACCAATGATACAGAATAGAAGACACAGAGACAAACCCACAGAAATACAGTTATCTCATAGTAGACAAAGGAGCCAAAAACATTCACTGGAGAAAAGAGCCTATTCAACAAATGGTTCTGGGAAAAATGGAAAGCCACATGTAACAAAATGAAATTAAATCTCTCTCTCACCCTGCAAGAAACTCAACTCAAAGTGGATCAGACTTAGGCACTAGAACAGAGACCCTGCACCTACTGGAAGAAAAAGTAGGTCCAAATCTTCACCATGTCAGCTTAGGACCTGACTTACTTAACAAGACCCTAAAGCACAAGAAGTAAAATCAGGAATCAATAAATGGAATGGATTCAAACTAAAAAGCTTCTTCTCAGAAAAAGAAACAATCAATAATATGAAGAGAAAGCCTACAGATTGAGAGAAAACCTTTACCACATGGATCTCAGATAAAGCATTAATTTCCAGGATATACAAGAACTCAAAAAACTTAACACCAAAACGCAAATAATCCAATCAATAAATGGGCTAAGGAACTGAACAGATGCTTCACAGAAGAAATGCAATCTATTGACAAATATATGAAAAAATGTTCATCATCTCTAGCAATTAGAACGCAAATCAAAACTAGTCTAAGATTTCATTTCACTCCAGTCAGAATGGCAATCAAGAATACAAACAACAATAAATGTTGGAGAGGATACAGGGAAAAGTTACACTCACACATTGCTGGTGGGAATGTAAATTGGTGCAACCATTATGAAAAGCAGTATGGAGATTCCTCAGAAAACTTGGAATGGACCCATCTTTTTGACCCAGCTAACCACTCCTTGGTTTATACCCAAAGGGCTTAAAATCAGCATACCATGGTGATGCAGCCACATCCATGTTTATAGCAGCTCCATTCACAATAGGTAAACTATGGAACCAACCATCTTTATCAACAGATGAATGGATAAAGAAAACATGATATACATACACATATGTATATATATATGTATATTTATATATATGTGTGTGTATATATATATGATGGAATATTACTCATCTTTAAAGAAAAATGAAATTATTGCATTTGCTGGTAAATGGATGGAGTTGGAGAATATTATGCTAAGCGAAATATGCCAAACCCCAATAACCTAAGGCCAAATGTTTTCTCCAATATGTGGATGCTAATTTACAATAAGGGAGGGGGCATTAGGGAGGAAGAGAGTTACTTTATATTAGGTAGAGAGGAGGGAAGGGAGGGGAAGGGGCATGGGGGTAGGAAGGGTAGTAGAGTGAAACAGACATTATTACCTCGTACATGTATGACTGCATGACTGATGTGATTCTATAATATATACAATCAGAAAATGAGAAATTATACTCCATTGATGTATGATTTATCAAAATGCATCAATGCATTCTACTCTCATGTGTACCTAATTACAACAAATTCTTAAAAATTTTAAAAAGTTTTGCTGTTACATAATTATTATTATTCCCTTTTCAAAAAGTTCATAGAAATACATTTGCAACCAGGGACAAGAATGCAGCTCAGTGGTAGAGTATTTGCCTAGCACTCACAAGACCCTGGGTTTGATTTCCAGGACCACAAAGAGAGAGAAACAGAGAGGCATTTACTACCATAATGAGAAAAAAAAGAGAGAGAGAGAGAGAGAAATTTTTAAAAACAGAACTGGCTAATGGATCTCATCAAATATTCATTGAGCACCTACTTCAGGCCAGGCACTGATCTAGGTGATAGGACAGCAGGCAATATTCCTGCTTTCATGGGATTTATTTAGAAGATTCTATTTTTGTTGCTCAGTTGAAGTGATAAGATAAACACCTCATATCAGGGTTCCTTCAATTGCAAATGATAGCATCCAATTCAAATTGACATCAGCAAAACAGAAAATTGGGGAGTTTATGGACTGAAGTCCAGGGTGACTGACTTCACACACAACCAGATCATTTGGAATCTTCATGGAATTTCAGCTTTTCTTTGTTTCTGCTCCACTTTCAATGTCAAGGTTGAGTCAACAACCAGACTTAGAGCCAATGTTCTCAACAGCTTCAGCAGAAATACAGATACTTTCTTTCCAACATCTAAAACTAAAACAATTTAAAAAAAAAAGAGTAAGCCTAGTTCTGATGGGGTATGAGGTCACAAGGTTCTGTTGGGGTCATGACCCTAACCCAGAACTGCCATCCATATCCTAAGGAACAGGATGCTCCAAGCAGCCAATCAACATGGCCTCCCCTGACCACAGACCAAGAGTGGAGAAGAGATTTTCCACCAAGGAAAAATCATAAGGTTGTTACCAAAAGAACAGGGAGCAAATGCCAAAGCTACAAAACAACAGATGTCCACTAAGGACATAGAGCCGAAGCAGGGAAGCCTAGATGAAGAGGCAGGAGCCCTGACTTCAGTTGTGAAACAATGCAAACAAAAACCAAACTGCACTTTCATGCTGTATTTCATCTGAGCAGGTGATATGAGTGTCACCAGGCAATTTTACTTTTAGATTCACATCAATCTAATTGCAGATATATATATATAGATATATAGATATAGATATAGATATAGATATAGATATAGATATAGATATATAGATATACATACTCATTTGAATTCTGACCTCATATATATTACAGGAGTCCAGAGATTTAACTATGTGCGGAACTGGTTCCTTCAGCAGATGATGTGAAAGGGGCCCAAAGAGCACACATGGTGGATCCAAAGTCTTGCTGCTACTTAGCAGCAGAGCCAGGACTAGACCTGACTAGTCCCTACTCCCAGCATTTTGGCTGCTCCCAGAGGACTCTCTCCCCCATACAATAAATTCTTCAGACTTCTAAGATTTCACTCTGAGTGAAGCTCACTTAAAACTTTAATAGATCAGCCCATAAACACCTCATTTTGGCTCTGGCTAAAGATTAAACAGTGACTATCCATAGGAATAACTAGCTAATTAGCAACATACGTCCCTCATTTGTCCCCAAGGCTCATTTTAAGTAAGATCTTCCTTCTTAATTATTTTTCATAAGTATTTGAATATTTCAAAGCTCACACTTAATACTGAGAAGCCCAGGTTGCCAAATACATTCATAGTAGAACATCTGTGATTCTGAACCGAGTCCACCTCTGTTACCTCATCTCTCCATACCAAGGGCCTTTTGATATTTTTCTTCCAAATCCTGCACACACACATGCGCATGCACACACACTCACTCACACTCATGAAGACTCACACTCATCACAGGCCTGCTTCAACAACTGATTCTGATTAGGGGAACAACGTGTTCAGAGCTGTAGGGCTAGAATCTGGAAAAAGAGCTAAGACCCACTGAAGATCCTGCCATAGGCATAGAAGAATGTGGTGTATATTCCCCTGTATCCCCTTTCCCATCAGAGATTCAATCCTGATCTTCTCTAAAGGGACTCCAGGAGCTCCATCGAAGAGAACACAGTGTCCTGGTCCTCCTCCAGGCAAGCAGAGGGCCAGACTACAGGACCCAGGCTACTTCCAACCCAGCAGGAACCACCAGAGCCTAGGCAAGGTATAGGGATCGAGTACAGAAGGACCAGCCAAGGTTTGCAGAGCATATTGTCAAGGTAAAATATGGAGTGAGGTAAGCCAGGCAACCCAGTTATCAATCCAAAGGGAATAGGCAAAGAGGGAAAATCCAGATTCAAGGAAACAGGAAGGAACCAGGGAAAACAGACCAAAACAATAGGGTTCAAATTAAATAATGGGAGGTGGAACCTGGAGGAAGTCCCTGAGCCACAGAATCGTAGCTGCAGCTGTGTGCAATGTCTTCAACCAAGTGCACAGGTGGAAAGGAAGCTATTAGGGGCATGACTTAGCCTCATTCACTCAGCATCAAATCATACCTGCTCTTAGACTAATTCTGATCTTGGGCACTCATTCTAATTGTTAGATTTTGATCTTATTCCCCAAACCCAGCCCCCTCCATGCAGAATTGAACCTTAGTCTTGTTCCCAGTTTGACTCCCTATCTCACCCTGCTTTTACCAACTTCACCACTGCAGAACAGAAGTCCTGTACCTGGGGCCCATTCCTCATCTGCTACCAACAGACTTCTGGTGTTAACTGCACACTTTCTTTACTTGTTTATTCTACAAGTAATTAGTGAAGCACTGTGTTGGGGATCAGGAATATGTGGTAAATGGCTCCTCCCTTCAATCTGGTGACAAAATAGACATTAATCAAGGAACTGTACAAATAAATGTGAAGTTATAACTGTGATAAACATCACAAGAGGAAAGCAGAAGATGTATATAAACTAGGGACAGACATGGGGGATGTCCCAACTGAGAAAATAAGACTAAACTGAAGGAAAATTAAGAGCTCACTTATTCCTTAGAAAAGCATTCATTCATTCATTCATTTGTTCATTCAACAGTTACTCACTGAGCACCTACCATGTGCTAGGCTCTACTCTAGGGATATGACAGGTAACAAAATAAGATCCCAGATCTCATGAAGCTTATATTCTAGGTAGAGGGTGAGAGGGACATACACATAATCAATTAGACAAAATAATAATAATTGCAAATCAGGTTAGGATTGTGCTATAATGAAAATAAAACAGGGTAATATTGTAAAACAGGTAAAACCGGGAGAGATGAGTAACAAAAAGGAGCCCACCTTCAGAAGGTTTGGGGGAAGAAAGTTTTGACAAAAGAGAGGGGAACAAAAAGAAAGTTCCAGAGGCACAAAATGAGGTAGGCATCTTCCAGGAATGCTAAAAAGGCCAGCAGTTCTGGAACCATCAAGAGCAAAGAAAACTCTGTTTGAAACATGGAAGTGTGCTCAAAGAGCCAGCTGAAGAATGCGTGATTTTTCCTTTCCTGTTGAACCAGAACTCTGACATAAATATGATGCATATTTGTATATGTTTGCATGGGCACAAATCTTATTGGCAGTTCTGGTAAATAAATGCAGGACCAGTTGGGACCTCCCTGACGCCTATCACAAGTGTGAACTCAGCCTCTGATAACATTGTTTTGTCACTTTTCACTCCCACCAGCAATGAAGACAAATAAATGGCTTCCTGACAAATGGCCCCCACTTTCCAGGGCCCGGAGCTCTGAAGGAAGGAGACGTGAGCCTGGCGACATATCTGGAATGAGCTCCTTGCAGGGTTCACGGCCGTGGGCTCCCTTGGCTGCTTCAGCAGGCGCTACCATGTTATTCTGAAAAATTAGATTTTTCTTGCAGCCCATTAAAATTTTAAAAGGCTCATGAAATGAATTCCAGTACAACTACATGTCATTGTGGTTTTGTTTTGTTTTGGTTTGGTTTTGTGATGCTGGGGATTGAACCCAGGGCCTTATGCTTGCAAGGCAGGCATTCTACAAACTGAGCTATAGCCCCAGCCCCTAACTATATGTCATTGTAATTTGCAATAGAAAATACATAATCAGAGCCTTTATCGAGATTTAAAAGAGATTTTAAACGAGAAAAATACCTCGTTTTGTCTGTATATAGCCACAGTATCCTAGAAAAGGCTAACGTGTCCTTTCTGGATTTTCACCTGAGCAAAATTCTTCCTGGGAATAACAGTTGAGTAGTGTCCCCTCTCCCCAAATTCATATCCATCCAGAACCTCAAAATATGACTTTATTTGGGAATAGGGTCTTTGCCAGAGGGGAGTAGTTAAAATGAGGTCCTATTGGATTAGGGTTGCCCTTAATCCAGTGACTATATAAGAGGAAAGGGAGAGAGATTTAACCCAGACCCACACACAGGGAAGAAGTCATGTGAAGACAGAAGCAGGGATTGGAGTGACGTAGAGATTAGCCAAGGAATGCCAAGGATGGATGGCAGCCGTGAGAAGAGGGGAAGAGGCAAGAAAGGACTGTTCCCCAGAACCCTAAGAAGGAGCATGGCCCCTGCAATACCTTGACTTCAGAATTCTGTCCTCCAGAGCTGTGAGAGAGGCAATTGCTATTGTTCGACACCACACACACACACACACACACACACACACACACCATTTGTAACAGCCATGGGCACCTATGCCCTGGCACAAGAGGAGAGGGAGCAGCTCAGGGAGCCAGGACAGGTGATGGACCCAACAGCACCCACATTAGCAAAGTAGAAAACTGAGTAGTTATTGGATGAATTTGACAACCAACCATCTGGAAACAGGAACTTGAATTGTATAGTGGTTAAAAGTTGGGGCTTTGGAATCAGAAAGTCTGCATTGAGTCCTAGCTCCGTCATTTATCACAAGCAAGTTACTAAAGCTCTCTAGGTCTCCTCTTCTCACAGAGAAAATGGGGACTTAGCTTAAGGCATCCCTGAGAACTGGGGGAAACCCCAAGAGCCCAGCAAGTGTCTATCCCACAGTAAGTCCCCGGGGGGCTGCTGCACCCCGCACCTCTGCCATCACGCCTGCCTTTGAAAGGCTTCCTGTCCCTTGGTTGGTTTTATTTAAATGTGCACTTAGCATCTGTCCCTCATCTACACTCAGGAACTTAGCAGGAACAATCTATAAACCAGAAGCACTAAATGTTCACGGATTCTGACCGTCAAAGAGTTTTGCTATATCCATAGTAAGTCCAGGCTCCCCAAGATATCTTATTGAACAATTTCTTGCCTGTCTCAAGGCATAAACATTTTTTATAAAACAATGGATTTTAAGAATCATAGTTGTTTTGATATTTATGGAGAGCTCACCACCTTTCAGGTACATCCCAAATGTTATTTCACTTAGACCTTACAACGACTCTGCAGACTAAGCTAAAATAGCCCTGTTAACACTGATGAGCACGCTGAGGCTCAGAGAACTTCTGAAGACTCAGGACTAACTCCATATTAAAGTAGGAGATAAAAGCAATGTTGGGCTTTGAATATGTAACAATAAATGAATATGTAACAGAATTCCATTATGTATAATTATAATGCACAAATAAAAATATGGGAGAAAATACATTTATTTTTTTCTTGAATATTTATTCCCTGAAGAAAAAAATGCCACTGAAAAATAAGATAAAAGTAAAGATTTTTGTTATGGGATGACTAAATAAATAAATAAATGCAACGTTGGGGAAAGGAATGCAGGAGGCGGGACATTGCTACACATACTCAGCTTCCCAAAAGGCAGAATGCAATACAGTGGTCCCTTGGCATCCTTGGAGAACTGCTTCCAGGATCCCTCATGGATACCCAAATCCTCAGATGCTCAAGTCCCTTATGTAAGATGTCATGTGTTTGCATGTAAAGTATGCACATCCTCCCATAAACTTTAAATCACATCTAGGTTACTTATAACACCGAGAGCAATGAAAATGTTATGCACATCATTCTTGCTCTGTATTGTCTAGGGGACGATGTCCAAAAGAAAGTCAGTATCTGTTCAGTACAGGTGCAATTTTTTTCTGAATATTTTCAACCTGTGATTGGTTAAATCCACAAATGCAGAGCCCATGGACACAGATGGCCAACTATATACACAGGGGAGCCAGAACTGAGCACCAGGGATCCTGCCTGGGGTTGAATCTGGGTCTCACCATCACCCAATGGGGCAAGGCACCATCTCTCTCTGGTCCTTAGTGTCCTCCCTTTGAGGCAAAGGATGTGGACTAAACAATCTCTAAAAGTGATTTCAGTGCCAGATTTTACAATATGTAGCAACATTCATTTTGGTTTTATTAAGCAATTTGATGTGAGGGAAAAAAAAAGATTAAAGGTGCTGAGTCCAGAAATTTCCAAACAAATCCATAATATTTACAATACAGTATTGTAATTTCAGTTTTCATAACACCCATTCTACTCCTTATTTATGTAGTTAGTGCATATCAAAACAAAGCTGGGGCATTTTCACTAAAATCATGTTTTTTTTCTTTTTATGTAGAAAAGTCTGAGTAATACTGAAAATAAAAATAATAATGCTTCATATTTAAATAGTATCTTTGATCTGAGACCTTCCTGTATGATATTTTTATAGGCCATGCCTGTTATTATTTTGTGGTAGGTCATGTTCAAGTACTAGGATGTCTAAACCACTGGTATTATGGGAGCTCTTCAAAGTAACTCATGACATTTAATAATAAACTCAGCTTTTTGCTTCAATTGTCCCTTACATCCAGGAAGTGTTAAACTCTAGTCTTAAAGGTTGTTTCATCACCCTGTGTATTTTAAAGATAGAAAACTGAATCAAGACAGAATCTGAAGAAAAGTCCACCCTGGATAAGAATGATGTTTATTAGTAATTGCAGCAAGTGTTTATTAGTGTTTGCTCTGTTCTGGGCATTATTCTAAGTGCCTTAGAAGTGTGAACTCACTTAAGCCTCACAACTTTATGGGGTAGGTTGTGGGACATCTCAGTTTTACAGGAGGAAACTAAGGCACAGGGAAGGGAAGTAACCTGGTTCAAAGCTATGTACTAGTCACCACAGGACTGGGATTCAACTCCAAAGTCCACCTTCATCACCACCCTCATGTGGGGAAACAGAGTCCAGTAACTCAAACATTTGCAAATAATTCCCATGCCATCGCTACCCCACGGAAACATTTCATGAGCTTGTGCACTCCAGGAAGAAACAAACAGCTCTCTATTAGCATTAGTGATTGGCCCCAGCAACCAGCATTGTTCATCCTTGGTGAGCACCGTGTTCAAGATGCTCCTGGACCACATTAATCTTTAACACCCAATGATCAATGCTTCAGCTCTTTGATACCTGATCCCTATTTCTTATTCAAATATGCAGCAAGAAAGTGCAGAGTTTATCCTAGTCTTTATTTCTGAACTGATTCTCACATTATGTATTTCATCTCCTTCCAACATATAATCCAATCTCTTCCAAAAATCTACTACTATTTTTATCATGTATTCTTGCATTGTAAGAAATATCTGCAGAAGTCCTAAATTAAATCCATTCTGAACTATAAAAATATATTAGTTTATTTCTTAGAATTATTCTAGGTCACCTTGATTAAAATTGCTATCATCTGTGAAACATCTGAAATCTCTTGACTCAGAGCATGCTGGTCAGAGCTGATTTTTAGTGAGTTGCCAAATATTACCTTTCTCCTCTGATGTCAACTCTAGCTCAGGGAAAACAGACTCGGTTCTCCCCAAAAGAAGGTGGGATAAACCAAAGCTGATGTGACTGCCGCTAAGGATCAGTGATAGTGGCTGCTCTATACTTCCTGAGCTCTGGATCATTTAATTTTTAAAAAATCGATGTGGCATGTATGTCTTTACTCTGTGTTTTGCTCAACAAATGGATTCAAAGTTCATGCTTTTTTAAGATATGTGCCTAGGAATTTTTATCTTCTAGTGACAGATGTATTCATGGCTAAGGGCAATGTTTTCTCATATTTCTGAACTTCCTCTGTTCTTACATCAGGTAGGTCTTAGATCTAAGATAGGAATATCGCTTCCAGGAGAACCCTTTCCTACTCCCCACTCCCACCAATTTCCTAGGGATCTCTTCAAAGGAGCTCAGAAATGAATTTAAAGCTATCAGGCTTAAGCACTAAAAATAAGAAGGAGGTATTTATTGTGTGAAAATTGGTTTTCTCTCTCATTCATTTGCTATTATTATTAAGGAGCCCATAACCCCCACCATCGCCTCAGCTGCCAAAAAGTTGACTTCGTTTGGAATTATCAAAGATCACAAGGCCAGGAGGGGCCGGGGGATGAGGGGGTGGACACAGACACGCAGGGCCCGGCCATGTCATAAGCATTCTTTCCAAAGGAAACCAGGCTAAAAAGCTGATAAACCCCAATCTCTTTTCACAGCTTGCCTTCAGAGCGCCTTAATGCAACTCCCTCATCTGTTCATCAGCACTTTATGAGAAAATAAACAAAAACACTGCCTGTTTCCTCATTGTCAGCACCTCAGAACACTTCCTGCCAGGGAGGCCAGCATCCCACCCTAGGAGTCAGGGCCCACTCTCTTGCTGCTTGACTTTTACGGCCCATTTTCTAACTGAGCTCCAAGGGCCTATCAGCACTGAAGCCCCCTCTGGATTCGATGTCACAGACTTCAGTGCTCTGCAGGGCATATGGCTCCCTCCGGTCCAGCTCCTCTAAAAGAATCAGTAATGAGCTACACTGAAATCCTGGAGGTTACTTCCCTTTTGTCCATTTTAATTTTATTATTAAAAAAGAGGGGGCTAGAAAAAAGAGAAGCATTTAAAATTATCTTTGTACCAAATCACCAGTTCTGGGAGGTATTGAATATTGTATAATTTTGTAACATTTTTAATGAGTCCAATCTTTCCAGATTTTTCACTAAAATTTGACTGCTTTAAAAAGAAACAATAGTCATAGCAAATATAAAAGCTGGAAGGCCTCCTAAGGCCTTCTAAGGCCTCCTATGGCCTCCTAAGTTTCAATTTCCAACTGAAGGGATGGAGGTGGAGTTCAGTGGTAGGGTGCTTGCCCAGCATGTGCGAGATGCTGGGTTGTAACCCCAGCACCAAGAGGTTGCCATGTTATTATACAATATTCCCATGTGGTTCAGTGGTGACCTCAGATAGGTCCAGTGAGAGAGGTCCATGTCCCTTATTGAGAAGGTGCAAGCATTTGAAGAGGGAACTTGGGAACACAGAATCTAGTTGGGGACATAGTCAACATGTAGCCCAGATGTTGTCAGACTTCATTCCACAGCTCAAAAGTGTGTTGGGCACCAAACATGCCAACTTCTAGGGATCTGATGCTTAAAATATACACATTAGGGCTGGGGATGTGTCTCAAGAGGCATAGAAATTGCCTCACATGCTTGAGGTCTTGGGTTCCATCCCCAGCACAGCAAAAAATTAAAAGACAGAAGAAGAAAACAAGATCCACAAGTGGTAGAGAGTGTGTTCAGGAGCACAGGCTCTGGAACATGACTCTGTGAGTCTGTGGTGTCACTCAGGCCCTTGCCATCTGTGAGGCCACTGACAAATCACTTAGACTCTCAAAGCCTGGCATCTGCCTCACCAGGTGTTTATGACCCCTGAGGAGAGGTACATGTGAGGAGCAGAGGCCCATGACATTGGGTTCAAGAAATGTCAAATATCAGATGACCTGAGTGGGTGCCAATGTTTCTTAAACTTTGCAGTTGATCTGCATAATCCTAAGAGATTTGTTTTGTTCTTGTTCTACTTTGTTTTAAAAGAGAAAGGGAGTAGAGTAGAGGAAAGGGGCAGGGTGGAAGGAGGAGGGAGGAAGGGAAAGGGAAAATTCTGGAGAACGATGTTGACCAAATTATATTGTTATGGTGTGTGCATATATGAATATGTAACAACAAATCCCACTGTTATGTATAATTATAATGCACCAATAAAAACATGGAAAAATTAAAGTGATTTTACTTCAAAAAAAACTAAAATAAATAAGAGAAAGAGAATATAGACACACAGTAGAAGATAACTACTATGATATTTACTAAGAAGCAGAATTCCATCCGAGTTGCATCTGTCTTGGAACCCAACTAATAACAAAACAAAGCAAACTCTGGCGTGAGCCTGGGACTGCAGCATCCTTTGGGACCAATGTCTGAGGGAAATAGTGAACTTTTTCACTGACCCTGTAATCTGTGACCGTGGGCACTTAACTTTCCAGTGTTCTTGTGGGAGAGGAAAAAAATGAGGGGTTGAACTCACAGGTGTCAGAGATTTCTGAGAGTTCCAGTTCACCTTGACATTCTAATGCCATTAGCTGTTTGAAGCTAAATAGAACCCGACAATGAGGGCAATCATCCCCTTAGTCAAGAGTAGACAATTTACCGTGTCACTTAAACTCTGTCTTGTCTCCCTAACTACACTAACAACTCTGAGGACAGGGACCCTGCATCCTTCTTCTTCCTCCTCATTGTCCTTGACATAGCATTTATAATATATGGCAGTTGTGAATAAAGGTGCCAAGTGGAACCAAATTCCACAGCCTTATGTATCCAACCATATATGGTTTTATAATCACTTTGGGTAGATGTTGACCAATCACAGGCATCAATGACATCAGCCAGACATATGCCTCAATAAAGCATATTTCTAACTTTCATTGATTCACAAATATTCATATAACAGCTATAAGGTGCCAAGCCCTGTGTGGGTTGCTAGGCTCACTCTTCGACACAGTCACAACTCCTTGAAGATCCACATACACAAATTGTGTACCTACCAATGGAGCCTGAATAGAAACCGAACTAGCTCACCAATCCTTTTCCTCATAAATGATGCCTCTTTACTGACGAAGGGGCTTCACAGTTCATCCTTGGTGTTTTATTGGGATTTTATCATGTTGACAGATGTGACATTGCTAAGTTTAAAAACCACACACATTTGCAGGGTTTTGTACAGCTCTAAAACCTAAAGTGTTTATCAAATAACATTTTGGTGTTTCTAAGAAGTGGAAATAATGTACTATAGATTGGTCACTCCTGCTCCTAGAAGCCTTGTGAACTTAACATTTCCTGTTGCAGTTTCTGGTCTTAAGCACATCAGTGAACCCCTCTGTGGTCTGTAGATTATCTGTAAACCAATTGACAGGTATCCAACACAGATCATGTGCAGACGTTTCTCTGCCCCTATCGCTGCCCTCGGATGATGCTGTGAAAAGTAAAAGTTCATCAGATGTTGACGAGTCCGTGGTAGAGCCGCACTGTGAATTCTTCAGGCTGAAGGACTGTTGGTGATTCATCACTGCACTCGCTTATCAGCCACGACTTGCCTCAATTTAAACAGCAGCCTGCTTCCCTCCTATGGCTCCATCCCCCCATCCCGGTTGCCAAGGTTCTCTAAATGCTAATCAGGAGATAGAGGACACTCTGTGATCTTGTAAAGTGCTCACCCAGCAGTTTGGTAAAAACAAAGTGCAAATGTCATGCCTGAATACCTGCATTCATAGGGTCAAGTTTCGATACAGAAATGACCACCACCAAGGCTGTGTCTGTCACAGCAAAGAGAAATGGAATAGTTAAATATTCTTCTAAAAATTTCAGATGTATTTAAAATAACAATGATGAAGCCGCCTACATTTGTATCAATGACTCCTTATAACCAAAAGCAAAAAAAGGAGGGAGATTGAAATTATAAAGCTCAAAGACCTGAGACCAATATGTAAAGACAAATCCTGGTTCTATGGAAAGTATTCAAGATAAAAATACATGAAAGTTTCCAACCAATGTGCATACTGGCATCTGGGTGCCTAGTTAGCAAATAAAACAATCGACGATACTATGTTTGACAGTCGTTTTTAGAAAGTTGCTGTAGTTTAGTGAATAGAAGAATCCACTTGGAATTGAGAAGTGTTTGTTTGAGTCACTGTTTATTGAGAGTCTCCTGGCCTCACCACAAAGATCATGAGCAGGCATTAAGAAATCATACCTCCAACTTACACTCCACTTATTAAGTCTTCAGTGAAAGGATCCTTTATTCAGCTCTTTTTAAGGCTCCGGGTTATCAGTAATATTTATAAGAACTGTAAAAGACAATCAACCAACAAGTTATTTCACTTGAAAGATAATACAAAGTTCTGTCTGCTGACTTTTTAAAAGAATCACCTACTAATTTTGGACATATTCAGGGTGTCATAGACTCTCAGAGTGGGCAGCATCCTCCAGAGGTCACCAAATGAAGTAGAATTTGGCAAGGATCCATACATGAGTAAATCAGCTAGGCAGAACAATTCATGTTCCACCTGAGTCAAGCAGAGACTCAGAAGGGACTTGAAACTGTGCAAGGATCAAGATGAGAAGATGCCAGAGGGAAACAACCAAGATAAGACGTTGAGCAGGAATTACAAAATCAAAATCAACCTCAACTTGACCCTTCAGAGAAATCTGTGCTCTCGGGAATTCTGTGAATTCCAATTCAGCACAACTTCACTTGAATTTTTATTCATTAAACATCACCCTGGTTTTCCAATTAATTGCTAAGGGTCAAGTTCAGACACAAAAAGCATAGGCGTGCAAGTAGATACAACCTGAGGTGTTTATCTTTTCAGTATACACTTTCTGCAGCAGGCGTGTGCCAGATGTAGCAACAGCTGTAGGAAGTTGTTTATCTACACTCTTGACCTTTGCAAAGTGTTAGGAGATGGTAAAAATCATGCTTTTAAATTATAGCCATCTTCATTCAAACTAGCATCTTCTTAGTATCAGTCAAAACACACCAATAAAGGCCCAGGAAGGTCAAGGAGATGTGATTGTGCCCCAATGATACCTGTAAAATTATACTTTTGCCATGATTTACAATGCAGCAGCTTCTCTCTGCTTATTTTTAGATAGGCTTCTCCCATTCAACATTCAGAAAACACCTCTTGAACTCATACTGTGTACAGGGCACAATGAAAACGAGTTTAATACCCCTAATGTTTGGTTCCTGCCTGACCTTTTACAAATGTCAGTTGTTCTTAGCAAATTTATCCTTTAAATTTTCAAAATACATTAATGGTCCCATCATAAGGGATGGTTCAAACTCTTTAGGCTTTCTTATTAAGAAAACATTATGGGCTGGGGTTGTGGCTCAGTGGTAGAGTGCTCACCTAGTACCTGCGAGGCACTGGGTTCAATCCTTAGCACCACATATAAATAAAATAAAGGCATTGTGTCCAACTACAACTAAAATAGATGATAGATATAGATAGATAGATAGATAGATAGATAGATAGATAGATAGATAGATGATAGATAGATAGATATAGATAGATGATAGATAGATAGATAGATGATAGATAGATCAAACATTATATGGGGAAATCATAGCCATATATACAAATTTGAAAGGGAAATGGCGTTCTTCTTGCAGAGAAGAGAGCTCTGGCCCAGCTTCAGGGCCACACAGCTTCTGTTCTGATGGGCTCCCAGCTCCTGCCTTCAGGGATTAGACTAAATGCAAGTGGGATTGATCTATCAACCTAATCACTCATGAGAAATAATAACAATGTCATTAGCTAAGTTTCCAAAACAACCCAGTTCCTGCTTGAAAGTCAATCCCTAAGAAGCATGCTAAGCCTTACTTTTGTTATGACATTCAGATGAAGTCACAAAGGTTCCTTTGGTCTTTCTCTGTCAACCTCAATGTCCTCTGGGGAAACCAGTGTGGTGAAATCAACAGACAAAAAGAAACAAGTTGAGGTCTCTAAAGAGAAAGATGGAAACAATAATTATTTTTAAGAAACCCAGTTAGTTTCTCATTTGGACCCAGAAATAATTAGAAAACACTGTATTTCTTTCCCTGCCAGGTCAGCCTGCAACCTAAATCAAAATGTGTTCTCATTTATTTTTGAGTCACGCTTATTCATTTGCCAGACTACTAACCTGACAAAATATTCATAAACCTAAAATTCACATTTAGCTCTATCTGAACCTAGTCATGTGATTCAGTTACAGAGGAGTAGATGGATTCTTAGGGAACCCTGAATTAAAGAGCTAATACAAAATTTTAATCTTCTATAAAATGTGTGCTCATTGAGTGTGTGTGTGTGTGTGTGTGTGTGTGTCCATTTGCTAGGAATATCCAGTGACATACATGGATCTTGTCTTCACGGTACTCTTAATCTAGTTGTGTTTTAGAGCTGGTCCATTTGACATGATTTTCTCCAGCAATCGTTGTGTAATAAAAGGCCATTCATTCCTTGGGCAGCAACATGGGAGAAGATTTAAATTCCTAGCTCCTACAGCTGGCTCTCCTGTCTTCCCATCAGGACACAACCTGAAGTTAGCCTTTAAACTCTCCGAGCCTCAGCTTTTCACTATGGCAGCAATTTGCCTTAGAGAGCTGACAGAGCCTTTCCAAATCACAACGACCAAGCCTTCTACTGCAATCAACTCCCTGTGCGACTGATTTGTACAGCCATGAAAATCATATATACTCAGAGTTTGAGGGATTTCCTACATCAGAACTAAAAGAAACATGAAAATATTCTGAAAATATTTGCAGCTGCCAAAGAACAAGACAGTCAATCAACCAGTAAATATGACCTAGATATCCACTTACTGCTAGTTTCTGTGACAGCAAATGACTTCCAAATGTCTCCTGAGTCACTTCAGAACCATGGTGATTACAATGACCAAGTCTTGGCAAGGATCATAGAACAACAGCTCAAATCTCTTTCCTAAGACATTCTCCTTAGGATTCCCATGAGAGTGCATTGTTAGGGAAAGTGTTGAGTGTTACAGAAGACAATCACAGACATACTGTTGGAATGGTGTACAGGCTCTTCGTGCGATGTGATGAGCATATGTGTGTGTAATTAGGAAAAAACACATGGTCTAGCTAAGTCAACACACACAATTAAGCATCACAGTAATGATAAAGATTTTCTTTCAGCCAGGCATGGTGTCTCACATCTGCAATCCTAGCAGCTCAGGAGGCTGAGGCAGGAAGATCACAAGTTCAAGGCCAACCTCAGCAATTTAGCAAAGCCCAAGTAATTCAGCAAGACCCTGTCTCAAAATAAAAAATAAAAAGGGTTAGGGATGTGCCTCAGTGATTAAGCACCCCTGGGTTCAATCCCTGGTACCAGTACATGTATTTTAAATATATTAGAAAATATATATTAAAATTATTATTTTTCTTTTTTATTTTTTTTCTGGCTTTAGATATACTTTTTTTTGATTCATTGTACACAAATGGAGTACAGTTGTTGTTTCTCTGGCTGTACACAAAGTAGAGACGCACCTTTTGTGTAATTATACATGTACATAGGGTAATGATGTTTGTTTCATTGAGTTATTATTCTTACCCCTCAACCCAATCCCACCCCTCTTTTTCCTCTATGCAATTCATCCTTCCTCCATTCTTGCCTCTCTCCCACCCCTCATTATGTATCATCATCCACTTATCAGAGAGATCATTCAGCCTTTGGATTTTTGGAATTGGCTAATCTCACTTAGCATGATTCTCCAACTTCATCCATTTACCTGCAAATGCCATAATTTTATTCTTCTTTATGACTGAGTAATATTCCATTGTGTATATATACCACGGTTTCTTTATCCATTCATCTATTGAAGGGCATCTAGGTTGGTTCCACAATTTAGCTATGGTGAATTGAGCAGCTATAAACATTGATGTGGCTGCATCACTGTAGTAATCTGATTTTAAGTCCTTTGGGTATAGGCCAAGGAGTGGGATAGCTGGGTCAAATGATGGATCCATTCCAAGTTTTCTGAGGAATCTCCACACTGCACTAATTTGCAGCCCCACCAGTAATGTATGAGTGTACCCTTTTCCCCACATCCTCGCCAACACCTGTTGTTGCTTGTATTCTTGATAATAGATATTCGAATTGGGGTGAGGTGAAATCCTAAGGTAGTTTTGATTTGCATTTCTCTTATTACTAGGGATGTTGAACATTTTTTCCTAAATCTGTTGATTGCTTGTAGATCTTCTTTTGTGAAGTGTCTGCTCATTTCCTTAGCCCATTTATTGATTGGGTTATTTGTATTCTTGGGGGACACACTTCAGATACAGCACTCATTTCCAATATCTACAAAGAACTCAAAAAACTTTACCCCAAGAATACTAATAACCCAATCAATATTTTTTTTTCTTTTAAACAAGTATAGTTTGCATATGATTTCAGTGGGCTTCCCAAGGGTTTCTGTGTTAGAGGCTTGGTCCTCAGTGTGGTGAGTTAAGAGGTCGTATGAATTTAGGAGGTAGAGTCTAGTGGGAAGTCATTATGTCATTGGGGCAGCTGTCCTCAGAAGGGAGTAAGGTAGTTCTTATGGGACTCCTGAATTAGTTCTTGTGAGGCCAAGTTATTATAAGAGCCTGGGCCTCACCCCAGAATATCTCTCTGGCTTTCTGTCTGACTGTATGACCTTCTTTTCTCACATGCAGGCCTGCCATTGTGACGTCACTGCCATGAGACCTTCACCAGAGCTGAGCTGATGCTCTTGCCATGCCCTTGAGCCTCTAGACATGTGCACTAAATTAACCTCTTTTCTTTAAAAGGTTACCCAGCCTTAGGTATTTCATTACAGTAACAGAAAATGACTAATGTAAAAAATACGCATTCATATGAGTTTGCTAAATTTTAGTAGTCACCTTAGAAAATCATATACTTATTCCACTGGCACTTTCTTTGTTCTCTTTTGGAAAGTTTCTTTAAACCATCCACAGAGATAGTTGTGAAGAAAAAAAATAATCTCTTCACCTATAGTAAGCTTTAAAAGTAATCAAATGCTATTACTTAGTTTATTTAATAACACTAATGATAGATATTGGGCCTATTTTTAAAAGACAAATTCACTTTCAAAGTTGAAATTGTACCACCTTTGAAAAATCTTTAAAAGTATGTGTCACTAAAAATCATTAAAAGGAAGTTCTTCAAAACTTCTTCAAGTATCGGTATCACTGGATTTCGTTTAATATTCCCAAAGGTAAAATCTCCAAAAAGCTGTCCATATTCTTTTCGATGTATAATTAACCCTCTGGGACAAGCTGTAAGCTTGAAGTTGTAGTGGCGATTCTGCTATGAAGGAACATCATAATGAAAAATTTTTAAAAAATAACAATCACATTGTTCATGATAGAGAAAAACTGTCTACAGGAACTTGATTAAATGAACTATAATATTAATTTAAACATTAGATAAAATACTGCATAGCTGTCTGTAATGGTACAAACAGGAACAAGAATCACATGAACAATTTGCAGCATTGAAACTCCCAAAATATGTATGCAATATTTCATGTGCATGTTCATTTTTATTAGAAAGGAGACTATAACTTTGCCATAATGTGTTGTAACTCAAAAAAAGTTAAGAAATCACATAGTAGAAGAATATTTAATATGAGGGGGCAATGTTCAAATTAGATTTTTGAGCGAAAAGACATAAGAGAAAAGAGCAGACAGAGTATGCTGCATTTAAGATAATTTTATGTATGCTTAGTAAACAGACTGGAAAAAAATACCCGGATGTTAGCAGGAATCATCTCCAAGTGGGGGAATTACAAGGAACCTTTTCTATTGTTGTCTTACTTTTCTTTGCTATTGGCTTGTGGGTATTTTCTAAGTTTTCTACAAGGCATGAAATCATTTACTTTAAAGGAGAACAAATAGTAAAAATTTAGGTTGTAAATAATATTGGAGGAGGTATCAGCACAGTTAAAAGTGCATAATATCCAACCATAGTCAATGAAGCCTGTTTGTTACTAATAGTAACGGTTATAGTGCTAGTAATTGTAATGATATTCATAACAAGCTACTACATAAAGCCCTATGCCAAGGGTCCTTTTGTTATTTGATTGGGCCTGCTATATGTCTCATTATAAGTTAATCAACTGGAATTTTGATGTATGTATTCATTTAATGTGAATTTAGTTGACATGAATTGATCTCCCTTGATCAGTTCATCCAAGGGTTGGAAGGAAATCAAATGTCTAAACTAGGAAGATTTTTTAAAAAAGAAAACATATCGTATCTGTGGTTCTCCATGATGATGCCTTAAACTTGACAAAAATGTAAGATAGCTACATAAAATAATGCTAGTCTCCCCTTGCCAAAAAAAAATTAGGTTTATGGATAGATTATCTCCATTTTTAAAGAATTTTTCTTTTCATAACTTTTTCTTAAAATGTTAGTACTCTCAATTGTTAGCAAAGATGAGCAGCTGAGAAAATTGCAAATAAATATTAACCAAGGATACTTAGTTCAATGCTTGTTTTGTTTGTTTGTTTGTTTGTTTGTTTGTTTTTACAGGTTACTGTGTTTGGATTGTACATCAGTTTGGGTCCTCCAGGATCAAAGTGCTGAAACAGAATTGGAAATATAATAGATTTACTGGGGAAAATACTTAGGAAGGACAAAGGAGAGAGGGAGTAAGAACAGAGCAAGAGAGCCCTTCAGACTCTACCCCTCCTGTCCCTTCCAAGTCATTGGCCGGAAGCAGGTGAACAAGTTGCCCCCAGAGTGAACACCAAGACAGACCCTGAAACGTGTGACTGCTGGAGGCTGACAAAGGCCTCCCATCCTCCTGGCTCATTCTCTCTCTCCCTCTTCTCTTCCCCCCATGCTGGGGATGGAGCCCAGGTATGCTAGGCAAGTGCCGGACAGCTGAGCGGCAGCCCAGCCCCACACAGCCTCCCTAGATCTGGCAGCGCCTTTACCTCATTGCCACAGGGTCGATTATTTAGTTTCATACATGTCCACTTATTTTTGCCACTAAAATTATTCTTGGTCCTGGATTGGAATTAAATATTCCATTCTTTTGTGTTCTGAAAGAGTATAGTATTCCTAACTGCAGTCTACAAAGAGGATCATGATTTCCAGGTGTGCAGTCACTTTATTAATTTTGATAACCATTTCCAATTTGGAGTCAGCAGACTGAGACTCTAATCCTAGCTTTATCAATTTTCTGCTTCCATTGTCTCGAATAAGACTCCTGTACCCAGTGTACCCAAGACATCTTACCTCCTTGATTCTTGGTTTCCTTATCTGTGAAACTGGAATGTCCACACCTTACCTTAGAGGATTGCTTTGAAGGTTAAAGACAATCATAGTGATAACATGTGAAAATCCCTGGTGCCTAGAAAGCCCTGGAGGCATGTTTGTTTTTTAAATGTAAGACAGCAAACCAAACAGACACTGTCTCATCTAGCTTATTTTACCTGGGCAAGTCACATAAACTCCTGGAGCTTCAGTTGCCTCATCTATAAACCTTTCTTTCTGTGGCACTAAGTGTTGAAATGATTCAATGCAACAACGTGAACAGAGCATTTTTTTCCAGAATCTGACAAAAATTCACAGTCCACACCATTAAAAATAATGACAATAATGATGTATTTTGTTACCTTGAAAACCTCAATTTCTTTTAGATATCTTTTGTCCTAACTTTAGAGTGAATACAAATTGGATTTATTTTTCTTTCTGTTAACCAACCAATTTACCCCTGCCAATTTATCATTTGAAACTCCAGAGAGTTTGGGACAGAAGGATGTTGGGGAGTGGGTGGCTTAAACTAAGAAAAGACTGTAGAAACACTAAGAAGATAGAAAGCCAATATATGCTTTATTCACTTGAAAATAGAATAGAAATAAAGGAAATCATAATGGAAACTTCCAGAGGCAAATTACAATCTCTCAGCCTGACCACTGAGTATTGAAATATGAAATATGGTCATAAATAAGCTCAGCATTTTTCCATATATTTCACAGATGGACTGTTCTAGATTTCACAAGGCCAGACCAAGCTAGGTTAGTCTCTATTAGTCTCTTATACTCCAAATGGGAGTCCTTCCTTTTAAATTTGAAGAAGCAGAAGAAAATCTAATTGTCTTCAGTCTTTAATTTCCTGGAATACAATTGTCACTCAAAAGATGCGTGGTTCCAATAAGGCAATCAATCTGATTTACAAGTGCACCCAGACCATGAGCTCTTTTCTCCTAGAGCCAGTAAGAGTCATTTCTCAATGAGTCATAAATTTTCATAATCAATAGGATCTAGTTATAGCAACTAACTCAAGCACCAAGCTTTTATGAAATTAGTTATCTATTTTAAAATCTATTATTCAGAATCTATATTTTCAAATTTTTTTATTCAAAAAAATTATCATTTTCCCCCCAGCTAGAACACCAAGAATTCAAAAGTATTGATCAGCTTTGACAAGATGCAAAAGAATCCTATTAAAACCAAACATAGATAATTTTCCATGAACTCAGAGTCAGGATTCCCTTTCATTCCAGGCCTCAAACCAAGAAATTCAACTTATCTAGCTCTTTCTCACAGATAGGAAGGTAACTCACAAGATAAGATGAATGGGCTTTGTCTCCCAGAACTAGAAAGGAAAAAGAAAGAAGAGATCACAACTACACAGATTTATCCAACTTAAAACCACAAACAAACAAAACTTCTGGTAGAAGTTCATTTGATGGATAGAAGGAGTCATAAATGGAAGACACGCATCAGTCTTTGATTCCATTACAAGCATTTTGTATAAGTGCATGCCTGTCCCATGCCAGGCCTTTTCAGACTGCAGCCTTTTCAGACTTTCAACATCTTGAAAAATATCTCCCAAAAGAAACCACTGTGGTACCGGTTATTAGGTTTTGGTTCCTAATAACGGAACTGCCATACAAAAATGGAATTCTTTCTACAGTAAAGTAACTCAGAATATGTCATCCCCCATACTCAGCCGTGCCATGTCTCAGACACTAAAATTCACTTCAAGATGTCTGTGGTTTAGATTTCCTTCAGGTACAAATCGAAGACCTAAACCAGATATTTTTGTATCAATTCCAAATTAAAAAGCAAAAAGAAATGATGCAAGATGTCTCCCTAACTACCTCTCAGCTGCCCCAAGTTTCTAGCATGCAAATGAGTTCCAAATGTAAGTCATCCATCTTTCCCAAACATGTCCTGATTGAAGATAAAAAGCAGAAATAGAGAGAGAGATGGTTAGGTGTACAGTACATTAGAGAAAGGCTAAGGTTTTAACACAATTTTGTTATTAGAGTTTGGAATCTAAAATATGAGTACAGGAGGGGACAGGATTCATGGTGGTCCTGGTGTACCGTGTCCCTGCTCACCCTCCCCAGCATTAGCATAATCACAGGAGTCTGAAGCCATAGGAAAATGTTTGCTATTCTGAAAAGCTTCATTCATCCTGGCATTTCGACAAACCCCAGTATATGTTTGGTTTGTTTTTATGAGAAACAGCATAATACTCCGTACCACAACAAGTCATTAAGAAACCACAGAGGACAATTTAAGTGTCAGTTTTCATTTTCGTCCCAGTGACCCTCATTCTTGTCATCATTATTAAGACATCAATTTCCTGTTCGGTTCTCTCTGCCCTTCAAGTAAGGAAAAGCAATTCCCCGGAGGAGACCAAAGAAAAAACAAGACTGATGGAACATTTGAAGAAGAAATAAAAATGGGCAAATAGCTGGTTCATCTCTTCTCAACTCGAAAAATAATCAAGCCAACTCAGAAAGTCTGCCCTACAGTTGAATTCTGTGGCAGAAAAGAGCAAGGTAGATTTGCCACGAACTTTGCATGACTTGGTTTCTGGGCACCTGATTGGCACAAAAGAAACTAAAACAAAAATAAAGAAAAATGTGAATAATTGATTGTATTTTAGGAGACTCTTTGCTTGATATTAATAATTGCCCTCACAGTTAGCATTTAATCAGTGCTTACTAAACACCAGGACCATACTAAGCCCTTTACTTAGATCATCATATTTAATTCTCACAAAAATCTGTGGGGAATGTACTGATTATCCCATCTTATAGATGAGGACACTGAAATACACAAGAATGACGGGGCTGTCACTGGATCAAGAAGCTTATAAATTCCAAATCCTAACTCCAAAGCCCCACTGGCCAGCTCTAGCCTAACAGTGTAGCCCTCACCCCAGAGGAACCGTTCCAGTTATCTAAGGCTGTGTAAACCAAACTCCAAACCCTACTGACTTAAAGCTCTAATTTGCTCTCTCAATCTTCCACTCAGCAAGGCGGGTCTTGCTCAGGGTGTTTCTTGTGCTTAAGGTTAGAAGGTGGCTGAGCCAAAAGTTATCTAGGGCTTGACTGTGCTGGACTGAATGTCCAAGGTGGCACACTCACAAGACTTCAGGGTGACTCAGCTGGCAGCTCAGGTGGGCTGTAGACCAAAAAGCTAAGACATGACCACCCATGTGATATGCCTCTCAAACCACAGCTGCTGGGTTCCAGGGGGGACCATTCTAAGGAGGGAGCACCCTGAGAGCAGAAGTCCATGAGGTGCAAGCAGAGGCTGCAAGTCTTCTTAGGACCTCGTTTCGGAAGTTGCTTCTACCAAGCTCTCCTGACAACGGTGAGTCACCAGCACAGCCAGCTTCAAGAAGAGACTTCACAGGCCTGAGTGGCAAGAACTGCAGATCCGTCTTTGGATACTAACAACCATGGTCACATCTATAAAGCAGGTACCTTCACGAGCCCCTCTGGGAAGAAGCCAAAGAGGGGAGTCCAGCCACCATAAGGCTCCTGAGGCCGAGTTACGCCAGCAACATGACCAGGAAGCAGATCTAAATACAGAGGCTCTGAAAGCAGACTCTGGCCTTGATACAGATTCAAACGTATTCTGGCCATTTCACATAAATAATGAATTCCAGCATCTTCCTCAAAGTGCTGCCCTAAAAGGAGTCCTCCAGCTGCCTCACATGTTTGTCATCTGTGATTTCTTCCTTTTAACTTCTTCTCCTTTATGTTCTCTACTTTTAGAGGCAGTACAATGTAAGCAAAAAGATGGTGGTGGGCTTTGGAATAAAGCAGGCTTGAATTCAAAATCAGACCCCACCAGTACCTCAGAAAAGACTGAGCCTTTTCTGACATCCGATTTCCTCATCTGAATAACAGGGGAAACTATTTGCTGCTACAATTGAGTGTATGTGTCTCTCCCTAGGTCATTGACATACATAGACATAGCATGTTTAGTTCAGATCCTTTTCTCTGAAGTTGGCAATATCTAATAGAAAAATAACATTGAAGTCACCTTCATATCTCATTTAATAAAGAAGGAAAACCAGAAGGAATTAAATTGCTTGCTAAGAACTCAGCCAAATCAGCAACTTCAAAGTTTTACTGCACATGTGTAAGACCTGCAAATATAAAACTATTAGAATAAAACAGTGGAAACGCTTCCAAACACTGGTGTAGACAAAAATTTTTTGATAAGACTCCAAAAGCACAAAAGAGAAAAGAGAAACTATACAAATGATATATCAAGCTAAGAAGTTTCTGTAAAGCAAAGGAAACAAAAAACAGAGTGAAGAGTCAACATACAAAATGGGAGAAAAGATTTACAAACTATCCAACTATTAATATCCAGAATACATAAGGAACTCAAACAACTCATCATCATCATCATCATTATCATCATCATCATCACAATCCAATTTAAAAATGGGCAAAAAATCTCAACAGATATTTTTCAAAAGAAGACATGTATATGGCCAATAAGTACATGAAAAACATGCTTAACATCACTAATCATCAGGGCAATGCAAATCAAAACCACGAATGGAATACCTTGCCCTAGTTAGAATGGCTATTATTAAAAACACAAAAAATAACAAATGCAGAAAATGAGGAATTCATGTACTACTGGTGGGATGTAAATTATTACAGTCATCATGGAAAAGAATATGGAGAATCCTCAGAAAAATGGAAACTAGAATGACCATATGATCCAGCAATCCCTCTACTAGTATGTATCCAAAGGAAATGAAATCATAATAACTGTGTTAGTCAGCTTCCCATTGCTGTGACCAAAGTACTCAACAAGAACAATTGAAAAGAGGGAAAGCTTACTACCATGGCCCATGGTTTCAGAGTTTAGTCTATGGTCAGCCAAGTCCATTGCTCTGGGCATAAAGTGAGACAGGATATCAAGGCAGAAGGGCATTGTGGAGTGGCACTGCTCCATTCATGGCAGCCAGGAAGCAGAGGGACAGAAAAGGGAAGGGGTCCAAGGATGATGAACCCTTTCAGGGCACACCCCTAGTAACCCACCACCTCCAGCCTCATCCCTCCTGCCTAGAGTTCCATCCATTCCCTTCAAACTAGGATGGACTGATCAGTTTATCCCTCTCACAATCCAATCATTTTACCTCCAAACAGGAACTTTTGGGAGATACTTCAGATATAAACCCTAACTATACCAAAGACAAGCCTGCATGCCTATGTTTATTGCAACACTATTCACGATAACCAAGATATGAAATCAATCTGGATGTCCATTTATGGAGGAATGGATTTTTTAAGTGGTATATATATGCAATAGGATATTCATCCATAAAAAGGGATGAAATCTTGACATTCGTGGCAACATCAATGGAACTGGTTGACATTATATTAATGTCAAAGACATTAAAAAAAACAAATGCCACATGTTCTCACACAATTGTAGAAGTTAAATTGTTGATCATGTAGAAGCATAAAGTAGAATAGAGGTCACTAGAGGCTAAGAAGGGAAAGGAAAAGTGAGGGAACAGTGAGAGGGTGAATAATGGGTACCAAAACACAATTGGAGGGAAGTAGTTCTAACATTCTATAGTATAATAACGCAATTAAAGTCTACAACAATTGTACATTTCAAAATAACTAAAAAAAGATTTTGAAGATCCCAACACATGGAAATTAAGAAGGTAGAAATGCTAATTACCTTGATTTGATTATAACACATTGTATCATATATCAAATTATAATACTCTGATCCATAAATAAGTACAAATATTACATGTTAATCAAAAATTAATTTTAAGAAAACTTTAGTTCCCTAATTATCTTCCCTGGCCCACTTTGCTCTTTTTTTTTTTTTTTTCTACTTCCAGCTTCTCCCCCAAAACACACATTTTTTTTATTGTGCATTATAGTCGTACATACTAATGGGATTTCTTGTTACATTTTTCTACATGCACACAATACACAGTATAACAATGTAATCTGGGCAATGTGATCCCTGCCTCCCACCTCTCACCTCTTGGTCCCTTTCCTTACTGATCTCCCTTTGATTTTCACAAGATCCATCCCCACATTTCTTTTCCTTGTTCCTCTCCAGCTTCCACATAGGAGAGAAAACATGACCCTTGAGATTCTGAGCTTGACTTATTTCCCTTAATATAATGGTCTTTAGTTTCACCCATTTTCCTGCAAATGACATAATTTCATTCTTCCTATGGCTGAATAAAATTCCATTGTGCATATATACCACTTTTTCTTTAGCCATTCGTCCATTGATGGACACCGAGGCTGGTTCCGCAGTTGGGCTGTTGTGAATTGTGCTGCTGTAAACATGGGTAGGCATGGATCATGCAGGAGGATGACTTTAATTCTTCAGGACAAATACCAAGGAGTGGTATGGCTGGGTCATATGGGGGTTCCATGCCCAGTCCTTTGAGGAACCTCCATACTGATTTCCATAGTGACGATACTAATTTACGGTCCCACCTAGAGTGTGAAAGTGTTCCTTTCTCTCCACATCCTCCAGCATTTATTATTGTGTGTATTCTTGATGACTGTCATTCTGACTGGAGTGAGATAAAATCTCAGTGTACTTTTTTTTAATTTTTGCAGACTGCATTTTGGTTTTTTTTGTTTTTGTTTTTGTTTTTAATTTTTTTTATTTACTTATTGATTCATTGAACACAAATGGAGTACAGCTATTGTTTCACTGGTTGTACACAAAGTAGAGTCACACCATCTGTGCATTCATGCATGTACACAGGGCAATGGTATCTGTCACACATTCTGTTATTAATTTTACCCCCCACCCACCCCCACCCCTCCCTTCCCTCTATGCTAGCTATCTTTCCTCCATTCTTACCATCTTTCCCCCCTACATTATGCATCATCATTCATATATCAGAGAGACCATTCGGCTTTTGGATTTTGGGAATTGGCTGATCTCACTTAGCATAAGAGTTTCCAACATCATCCATTTACCTACAAATACCATAATTTTATTCTTCTTTATGGCTGAGTAATATTCCATTGTGTATATATACCACAGTTTCTTTATCCATTCATCTACTGAAGGGCATCTAGGTTGATTCCATAATCTAGCTATTGTGAATTGAGCAGCTATGAACATTGATGTGGCTGCATCACTGAGGCAGTCTGATTTTAAGTCCTTTGGGTATAAGCCAAGGCCACTTTGCTCTTTAGTGGAGTCATTACCTAGCAATATATTCCTATATTGAGGAATATATGATCCTAATAATTCTATACCTTGGCAAGCAAACCATGTGAGGCAGGAATAGAAAGGAGGGATAAGGCATGGATGGATGGCATAGACACACTGGAGAATGGATGGATGGTTGGCATAGACAGACTGGAGGATGGATGGATAGATGGATGGATGGATGGATGGTTGAGTGGATGAGTGGATGGGTGGGTAGATGAATAGATGAATGTGTGGGTAGATAAACAGATGCACACACAGGTTTTAGTTGCCAATCTTTTTCTCTTCCTCATTACTATGTCAAGAGATTGACTCTCACTTCCACCTCACACATTCCTAGCCAATCCATACTCCTAAACAGATGTAAAACAAGACACCATTTCTTCCTCCTCTGCAAGCATTCTTTCTAACAGTTTGTTCTCTTGACCCACATTTTCCTCTCTCCTCACCTGTGATAGGATATTTAAAGGAAAATTTCAATAGCAGAGGTAGAAAATGGTGAGTTCTTAAACTGTGAAGAGGAAGCTTTCATTTCCTGTTTAATTCTAGAATATGGTCCTACCTCCCAGTTTCTACATTTAACCTTAGGACAGGTGTCATGACTCCAGAAGCTTTCCTCCTTGGCATGTTGGAGGAAGTTGAGCAGGACTTTTCCTGTTGCCCTGAAACAGGAACAAGGGCTCTGGCTAAGGACAGAAAGTACCTAACCACATCATACTCTATGAGGAGCCACAACAAAGACCCCTCCCCAAAGACTTCCTAAAGATTGGTAGAACCAGCCCTACAATCATCACCACCACTCCAAACCCCCACCCCCACAAACATGTGCAAAACCTTTTTCAGTATAATCTATGAAGGAAGAAGAGGGGACAGAGCTGGGACCCTATGGGTCCTTCATGAGAGACATTTCTATACAAGATGAGAGAGGGATGAATGGCATGCCTAGAATTCCAACCAAATGATCTATATAGAGACCACCACACAGCAGCAGAGAGATCCAAATGAAACCAGACCCAACCAAAGGACAACCAGGGAATTCTTCCTACCACTGACTCAGACACAGAAATCTAAGGCCTTGCTCCTCCATCCCTTCTCTCTGACCCAATCCAGGAAGATTCCAATAGTTCTCAATCAGGGCAGAATGCCCCTACCCCAGCAGACCAATGGAAAAGTAGAGGGTGCTGGGAAAAGAATGAAGAGTACTATGGGAGTGGAGGGGGAGGAAATATTAAATATTCTGAACTGTGCAAAACAGTTCCACCCAAAATGACACTGGCTGAAGAAACACAGTGTTAGATCCTGGAGAGGAAGGAGCTGTGTATCTCAGGGAAGACTTCTTCTCCAGATCCCAACTCTGATTCTTCCCTTCCACCCCCTTCTCTATCCCCACATGGCAAATTGGAGGAAGAGTGAAATGGCAGTTTTGACACTGGTGCCCCAAATCTTCCAGGCCTCAGCTCACACTACACTGGAAGAAGGCCATTAGACTCAAATTGAATCTGAGATTGATGCAATAAACCAAAATGGATTAAATTTTTTATAACTGGAAAAGAGCAGAAAGTCATGGAATCTGTCAAAGACATTAAAGAGAAGGAAGGGGAATTCAACTGGACGTGATAGAAGTCAGTAATTGGGAAAAATACGAACATTTCACGTTTCTACCCCACTGGGATAAAAGCCGGTTTGCTCCCCCATAAAAGGGAGCAGGGTCATGGTTTTCAAAACACAGCGGAAGGAAGGTCATCCTGACTGTTTCTGTCTGCCTTACTGACCACTGGCAGATAAGCAGCTGCCACTGACCCCCTTGGAAACTACATCCTGTTGCCACTGAGGGCCCTGGGTGGAGCCCCAGCGCCTGCTACCCAGGGGTTCTGGGAGTTGGATCGAAAGCTCATGGAAGTTTAGTTGGGGGCACTGTGTGCGGCATCCCTGCTAAAGGATAACAATGGGAAAGTAATAATCATGAGGTGAGTTTTCCTTTTCCCGCACCAGACAGCTGCTTGATACCAAAGCCCACTGCCAAAGCACCCCAAAGGGAAACTGCCCAGCTCAGAGTAAGCTAGGCTTGGATGGACAGCATCTGCCCCTGATAGAGATCAGCATTCCTTCTGAGACTCCATCCCTCTGCCCAGCTTCGGGCTGCCTCCGTTCACACACACTGTATGACTCGAATCCTGTCTTACCTTAGTATTTTTCCTGTCTTCTCTCTTCCATTCCCTATGTCTACACTTACAGAAACAAGTGATTGGAAAGTACCCTTATGAACACCATGTCAAAACGCCCCTCTAAGAGAAAATGCCAATTGGTATAGACTTTTGAAGAAGAATTTGGCAATAGCTATTAAAATCTGCAACATGCTTATCCTCTAACTAAGCAATTCTCCTGAGCAGCTTAATTCATAACTGTCAAAACCTGGAAGCAATCAAGGTGTCCTTAGGAAGATGAATGGATAAATAAACTTGGTACGTAGAGACATTGAAATGTTATTTAAATATATAGTGATAAAAAGAAATGAGCTATCAAGCCATGGAGGAAATTTAATGCATATTACTAAGTGAAGGAAGCCAATCAGAAAAGGCTATGTACTGTATGATTTCAGATACAAGGCATTCTGGAAAAGGAAAAACTATGGAGCGAGTAGGAAGATTAGTGTTTGACAGGAGCAAGAAGGGAAGAGGGAAGGGAAAAGTACAGAGGATTTTTAGGGCAATGAAAACAATCCCTATGATACTATAATGGTGAATATGTCATCACACATTTATTCAAATCCTAGGAATGTACAGCACCACAAGCCAACCCTGAAGGTTCTGATGTGTCGGGGTTGATTTTTAACAGGTATGCCACTCTGGTGGGAGATGTAACTAATGGGGGAAGCTATGCACAGATCAGGTTAGGGATATAGGGAATCTCTGTATATTCTCAGTTCTGCTGTGAATTGAAATCTGCTCTTTAAAAAAAAAGTCTTTTTCAAAAGAAAAATCACATAATGAAAAAATACAAATTGGCACAGATTTTTGGAAGATAATTTGGCAATATTTATTAAAATGTACTGAACCTCTGATCCAGTAATTCTTCTTCTAGGTATTTATCCTACTTATTCCCAGTGCCTAGAGCCCTGAAATAGTACCAGGTATCTAGTGGGTACTCAACAAAAATCTTACATGCTTATATTAATAAATATGCAATTTTAAAAGATAAATCAGCAAGCAAATCAACATGAGTTATGATTTCATCTAGGCTTTTAAAAAGCAAGAATTATATTTTTGCATATTTTAAGTCAGACATGGTGGAGCATGCCTGTAACCCAGCTACTCTGGAGGCTCAGATAGGTGATCCCAAGTTCAAGGCCAGCCACATCTTATCAGCAAGACCCTCAGTAACTCTGCAAGACACTGTCTGAAGGACCAGGGATGTAGCTTAGTGGTAAAGAACCCTTGGGTTCAGTTTCCAGTATTAAAAAAAAAAAAAAAAGACTCTACATTATAAACCTTTTCAGTTCTCGGCACATTATTGTAGATACAGAAGTCAGCATGCTAGCTATGCAAGGTCCCTCTCTTTTCTTATTTATTCTATTGTACCTCCCTTTCCCTTTCATATCCTGCAAATCCCCACTTCTATTTCCTGCCCCATTCTGATGTTAATAATACGTATCCTTGCATCTGTATGTAATTTTGAAAGATAAATGTTTTATGCATTTTTACTTTATATCAGTAATATTGCATAAAATTTCATGGCTTTGCTCTTTTCACTATTTTAAAGATCAATCTGTGTTAAACTATGAGTATGTCTAGTTTGTTGAATTTCGATTTTATTGAATTGTGGTTACTGTGTACTAGTCTAATGAGATGGCCACATATTTTACTTCACCATTCTCATTGTGATGAACAGATTTCTTTTTTTTTTTTTCATACGCAGGATTGAACCCCGGGGGTATTTAGCCACTAAGCCACATCCTTGGCCTTTTTATATTTTTTTTGAGACAGGGTCTTGCTAAGTTGTTGAGGCTGGCTTTGAACTTGCAATCCTCCTGCCTTGGTTTCCTGAGTTGCTGGGATTCTAGCCAAGAACCACTCTGCCCAGTTGTGATGAACAAATTTCTTTCAACTCTCTGCCACCACAAATGATGCCACCAAAAAAAAAAAAAAAAAAAAAAGAGTTCTTCTAAATGATCTCTTAAAGATCTCTGCAAAAATGTCTCTGGGCCATGTTACTAAGAAAGGGACGTGGATCAGAAGGAATATACATTCCTCCTCACTTCCCTAAGAAATGCCAGGTTGCTCAATAGAATGGTATGCCAGCTCACAGGTTCATGAGGGTTTCTCATTCCCCATAAAACAAAGTCTAAACACAACCAAATACATTGGTCTCTTACCTCCTATGATTTCCTCTGAATTTTGTTAATGCAAACAAGGTACTCTCTTCTGAGTAGCAGGAGTCATCTAATGACACCACAAAACAAAAGTATCTGACCCAAGCTTGGACCTATTTGACCAACACTTCCAACTATTTAACCTTGTGATTTTTTTGTTAGTTTAATCATGGTATCCCTTTGCTTAATTTGCAATTGATTTCAACATTATTCATGTTCCATTGTATGTGATCTGATTTTTCTTTCTGGAATATTTTAGAATGTTCTAATCTTTGTCTTGAGGATTCTGATTTTCAGTTCAATATATCTAAATTATGAGTGTCCTAGTCTCAATGACCTTGAAGAATGGGTAAATGACCAAGATTGTCCATGTATTTATAATGGTGAATAGATTAAGTCATTTGTCATCTACTCAAATCTTTCATATAATGCCAAAATCTTTCCTACAATATCTCTGTGCAACATTAATCCAGTCTGCTTTAAAATACCCACCTCTTTATAATTAGAGAAATTCTATAATATGAATGGGCATTTCCACTTGTTGGTATCGTCATGTTAAGAGCACTTGTCCTTGCCTCAGCAATTGATACACAGTAGGTTTTTTTCTTTCCTTCCTATTCATTCTAGTTCCATTGTCTTGAACCACAAATCCTCATTTGCCCATTAAATATCTGAAAGCAGCCATCATGCCTCTCTCAGTGTTCTCTTCCCCTGGCTTAGTATCTCAGGTCCACGATATACCCCATACAACAGATTTCCAAACCACTTGATTTCCAATTGGTTCTTTCAGCAAACACTCTGATTTGACAGTCCTCTAGTGCCCCTTAAAATGCAGTGACCAAAAGGTGGACCTCCAGATGAATTCAAAGTAGAACAAAGCATAATGGGTCTATTACACTTGTGGTCTCCCCATAATTCTAATAATGCAGACTAAGGATGCTTCCCCTTCTTAGCAGTAACCACCACCTGACAGCTCACTGAACTTGTGGCCAGCTAAATCCCCAGGGCCTTTTCACACGAATGGTTGCTTATACCTGCGGAACTAATCTTGGGGACTTGTCAGACAGTTCGGAGTACAAAATGAAATCAACATTTCTGGCTCAATCTGCCTCTCAAATGTTCTCCTCCAATTTAATTAACTTTATTTTTTCTCCCTTCTTCCCCCATTCTGTTGCAATGTGACCAGTTGAATTTCAGAACTGAGTAAACCTGAGCTCAAATCCCATCTCTGCCTCTGTGACCCAGGAAAAATTATTTATTCTCTCTGAACTCTCATTGCTTTAGAAATAGTAATTTTTATTTTATGGTAATGTGAAGTAAATGTAATAAATATTAAATGAGACGTGACATTATGAAATGCCTAACATGTAGAAAGAAGCCCTGTAGCATGCTAGTTCCCTTCTCCTGATTCCTTTCCTTTCCTGCCTAGATCTCAGAAGGGAAAAGAAAACAATTCTTCACAGGTGTGGCTAGACTTCTAACTTCCACAATAAAGTCTATTCATCTGCTCTCATATTTCCTCAATTTTGTGCTCTCTAGTATAACACACATCAATTGATCCAAGGTAATGCAAGAAGAAGTCACAGTGGATCAAGGTGTTCCTCTCCCAGGTAACATCTGCAGCTTCCCAAAAGTTTCCCAGACTTTCAATGCCTCAATGCTTTCAGGATCAAAGTCAGAGTGTATGATACACAGTTAGATAAAAGGGATTCTCCTCGCCTTGATGATTTGATGTTAGCACGGTGTAGCTGTGATATGCATCAGTAGGAATGGCAGAGATGGGATCATCAGACTGAGAAGTCACTCCACTCTGATGGCACCGTATCAGTGAGGAGTTCTATAGGACTGGAAGGATCCCAGAGTCTTTAGCATCTGACACTATTGCACAGATCTCCAGCCATGTGTTTACAATCACCTGAGGTCCCTTTGCACATTTTCAAAAATCATTGAGGGAAAGATTGAGGTCTGCATCAAACAGTTTTTGTGCCCCTTCCCACTCCCATCAACCCTCCTGAGTTCATTCAGCACAGCCATGGTGGGAAGCTTTGTGTGCAGTGCTGGATTCTAATTCAAGTTCCTAACAAAGTCCAGCAATCCTTCTTTATCTACAAGGAATGTGTTCCAAGGCCCACCCACTGTGTGCCTAAAACTATGGATAGGTCTGAACCCTATATATGCTATGTGTTTTCCTACACATACATCCTTGTGATAAACTTTTTCCTTTTCACCTAAAGAAAGCAGTTCATAGGGACTGAGGATGTAGCTTGAGGGAGAGCACTTGCCTAGCATATGCAAGGGCCAGCAAGAGGGTGAGGGTGCGGGAGAAATAACTTTATGGCTTCTCTTTAGCGTATATGAATTCCCAGCATCACTACTCTTGCACTTTGGGGCCAATGTTAAGTAAAATAAGGGATGCTTGAACATAGCACTGTGATACCATGACAGTCAATCCAATAACCAAGATGGCTACTAAGTGACTAATAGGCAGGTAGGACACACAGCATGGATCCACTGGACAAAGAGATAATCCATGTCCCTGGAGGGATGGAGTAGAATGATATTTCTTCATATTACTCAGAAAGACACACAATTTGACATTTATGAATTGTTTGTTTCTGGAGTTTTCCATTTAATATTTTTGGACCACAGTTGACAGAAGGTAAATAAAATTGCAGAAAATGAAACCATGAATGGGGGTGATTACTGAATTTCCAGTTTTTCTGTTGGGGTATTTTTTCTGAAGGCAAGGAAGACCACTGAACCCATATGAAACCACAGGGTTAAAGAGGAGAATTAACATCCCTGTAGATGGCTATCAACCAATGGGATATGAGAGTATGTAGGTTAATGTCCCAGCTGCCTACCCATTAGAAGATTAATTCTGAGGTATCTTCTGCAAAGTTCTTCAGAACATCCCTAGTGGGATCAAGCCCCAGTTAGGCAATCAGTTCAATGGTGCGCCCTTATTGAATTTTCTTCCTTCCTTGTCTCCTCCTCCCTAATCCCTCATTGTGCTTCCTGGAATGATCTTCCCCTAACTACTTGCACCCTAGTATGTATCCCAGACTCTACCTCTGAAATACCCAACCAAGGTTTTATATCAACTAGAGAAATTATAGTTCCTTTTTTTTCTATTAATATGATGCTACTTTATCTTCAGATAGCTATGGCTTGACAGATAGAAAATTCTTGAATATAACCTGGGACACTTGGTTTTTCATTTTCCAACACCCCCATATATACTTCTACTGCCAGAAGAATTAATTGTTCTTTCTCTGTCATCCTTTAGCATCTTATACGTGCTCATATTTCATCATTTCTAACATTTCAACCCAATTATTTGTTAAACATCTGTCTCCCTCTAGATCCTAAAAAGCTATGTATGACTAATTCAATTTTGTATCTTCACTTCCTATTCAATGCCCTGTAATAGTATGTATTCAGTGAGCATTGGTGAATAAGTAAATTCCAAAAGATAGTAAGATGAGTGTCAGTTCATGCTGATAGACTGAGAATATTTATTTCCTTTTACTCCTGAACTGCAGTCAAATCGTAGAAAAACAAAATGATATAAACTCACAATAACCAAGAAACACTTCAGGGATTACACATGCCCAAGAGAGTTCAACATATTTCTGGAAGACGGAAAACATATGACAGTCCAGTGACTGATGAAAGAGAAAAATAAGCCACTTCTTGAGATTTAGCTTAAGCTAGCTTTGGATCTATCTTGTAGACTGAAGTAGGAGGAAATAAATATTCTCAGTCTATCAACATTAACTGGAAATTGCCTCATCATCTTTTGGGATTTACTTAATCACCAATACTTATTGAATACATACTATATACAAAGTGCTGGAGTAGGCAGTGGAGATACAAAATCAAACGCAATTTGGTAGTATTTTGTTGAGGATTTGTTCATCAAGAATGTTGGCCTGAAATTTTCTTTTCTTGTAGGGTTCTTATCTGGCTTTGGCATCAGTATAATGCTGGCCTCATAAAATCAGTTTGGAAGTGTTAACTTCTCTTCAAAATTTTTTGGAAGAGTTTGAGAAATATTGGTATTAGTTCTTCTTTATGTTTGGTAGAATTCACCGGTGAAGCCATCTGGTCCTGAACTTTTCTTTGTTGGGAGGTTTTTGATAACTGATTCAATCATTAGTTGTTCAGAAGTGCATTGTTTAGTTTCCATGTTCATCATTTTCTAATTTTTTTCTTATTACTGATTTCTAGTTTCATAGTGTGTGGAAGGGAAAAAATGCCTGATATGAGTCCAGTCTTCTTTAATTTGTCAAGACTTGTTTTATGATCCAAATGTATAATCTAGCTAACATTTTGTTTGTACTTGAGGAGAATGTGAATTCTGCTGCTGTTAAATGGAATGTTCTGTATATGTCTGTTTGGTCCGTTTGGTCTACAGGTTCATTCAAGTGTACTGTTTCTTTATTGATTTTCTGTATGGCTGATAGGTCCATCATTTAACATGGGTATTGAAGTTCCTACTACTATTGTGATACTCTCTATTTCTCTCCTCAGATCTGTAACTATTTGCTGTATATAGTTTGTGCTCCAACGTTGAGTTCATACATATTTACAATTTCATAAGGAGCTGAACCTTTCAGATGATTAAAGGCAGGAAAGGGGACTGGGGAGGAAGGAAGAGAGAGGGGAGGACAGGAATGGGTAGCAGAAGGGAAGGTAGAAATGACTAATGTCCAATATACATGCATATTTATATATGAAGCCTATTAATTTTACAATTAATGTGTGTGTTAATAAATAATAAAAAGAAATAAGAATTGGCCCCTTTACATTATATAATAAAATTGTTTCTTATGATGGTTTTTTATTTAAAGTATATTCTCTCTGACTTAAGTATAGCCACTCATGCTATCTTTTGGTTTTCATTCACATATGAATGAAATGGAATATCTTTTTCTACCCCTTTTCATCTTATATGTGTCCTTAAAGCTAAAAAGTGTATCTCTTAGAGACTGCATGTTGTTAAATCTTGTTTTCTTTAAATCCATCCAATCACTCTATGTCTTTTATTGGATAATTTAAACCATTTAAAATAATTGTTACCAAGTAAGGACCTACTCTTGCCACAATACTAATTGTTTTCTGACTGTTTTGTAACTTCTTTGTTTCTTTTCTCAACTCTTGCTATCCATCTTCATGGTTTGATGATTTTTTTTAAATAGCACTATGCTTTGACTCTGATCTATTTCTGTTGTATGTACTAGAGGTTTTTTTCTTTGTGGTTATCATAAGGTTTTCATAAAATATTTTATGATTATAACAGTCTATTCTAAGCTCATAGCAACTTAACTTCAATTACACTCTTTTCTTTTTTCTTCCCCACATACACATTATGTTAGAGATGATGTGATTTATACCTTTAATGTTTTGTATCTATTAACTAATTATTTTCCATATACATTCATCTATCACATAATGACAGGGATGTATTCTGAGAAATGTGTCATTAGGCAATTTCATTGTGCTCGATAATTATTTTGGCATTGTGAAAACATCATCAAATGTTCTTATATAAGCTAAGATGGCTATAATGTCACTAGACAATATAGTTTTATGGAACCAACTGTGGTATATGCAGTCTGGAACACCATTACATACCACACGACTATGGTTATTTTTATTATTTTTTTTTACTTTAATACTAGAATTAAAGTGATTTATGCACCACCATTAAAATATTTGAGTATTCTGAATCTGACTGTATATTTACTTCTAACAATAGTTTTATGCTTTTTTTTCATGTCACTAATTAAAATCCTTTGATTCAACTTGAAGAATTCACTTTAACATTTCTTGTAAGGCAAGCTGTTCATTGTCTGGGAAAATCTTTATCTCTCCTTCATTTCTAAAGGATAGCTTTGCCAGTCATAGTATTCTTGGTTGGCAGTTGTTGTTGTTTCCAACACCTGAATGTATCATCCAATTCTCTCTAGTCCTGCAAGTTTTCTACTGAGAAATTCATGTAAAGACTTATGGAGGAGCCGGGCGCGGTGGCACACGCCTGTAATCCCAGCAACTCGGGAGGCTGAGACAGGAGGATCGCGAGTTCAAAGCCAGCCTCAGCAACTTAGCGAGGCCCTGAGCAACTCAGTGAGACCCTGTCTCTAAATAAAATACAAAATAGGGCTGGGGATCTGGCTCAGTGGCCAAGTGCCCCTGGGTTCAATCCCTGGTTCAAAAATAAAAAAAAAAATTAAAAAAAAGACTTATGGAGGGAAGTTTCCTTGTATAGTACATGTTTCTTTTTCTTCCTCCTTTCAAAATTATCTCTTTGTTTTTAACTTTTGATGATTTGATTGTAATGTCTCAATGTAATCTTCTTTGGGCTCATCCTCTTCAGAGATATTTGAGCTTAGTGTGCCATTTCATCTTTATGAGATGTCCATGTCTCTTTCAAAATTTGAGACGTTTTCACTCATTATTTTTTGAAATAGGCTTTCTGCTCTCTCTCTACTTCTTCTGGGGCTCTCACATTGTGGGTATAGGTTCACTTGATGGTGCTCCATAAATCACATAAAATTTCTTCACTTTTTTTTTCTTTCTTTTTTATTTTTCTCCTCTGACTATGTTGTTTTAGTCAGCTTTTTTCACCACTGTGACCAAAAGATCTGACAAGAACAATTTTTTAAATGTTTTTTTAGATGTTGATGGACCTTTATTTTATCCATTTATTTATTCTGTGGTGCTGAGACTCAAATCCAGTGCCTCACATATGCTAGCAAGCATTCTACCACTGAGCCACAACCCCAGCCCCTGACAAGAACAATTTGAGAAGAGAAAAGTATTTGGTGCTCATGGTTTCAGAGGTCTCACTCCATAGTTGGCTAACTCCATTGCTCTGTGCCTGAATTTAGGCAGATCATCAGGGCAGAAGGTCATGAGGAAGGAAAGCACCTCAAGACATGACAGTTAGGAAGCAGAAAGAAACATCTCCACTCACCCAGAACAAAATATATATCCCAAAGGCACACCCCACCACAACCCATCTCTTCCAACCACACCCTACCTGCCTACAATTACCACACAGTAAATCCCTATTAGAGGATTAATACACTGATTAGGTTAAAGCTCTATTAACTCCATTACTTTGCTTCTAAACCTTTTTGCATTACCTCACACATGAGCTCTTGGGGAACGCCTAATATCTAAACTGTAACACTATGATTTTAAATTACTTTTATTCAAGTTCACAAATTCTCTGCTTAATCAAGTCTAATTTGAAGACCTATTACATTTTTTTATTTTACTCATTTTATTCTCCAGTTTTGGATTCTGTTTGTTTGTTTGTTTGTTGGTGATTTGTCTCTTAGTTGATCTTCTAGTTTTGTTTATATAGTGTTTTCCTGGTTTTGATGAGTTTTCTTTGTCCTCTTATAGCTTATTGATCTTTCTTAAAAACAATTTTCTAAATTCATATCAGGTAGTATGTAGATCTCCATTTCTTTCAGGTTGGTTATTAGAAAATTATCGTGCTCATTCAGTAATGTCATACCTTCTTGATTTTTGTGTGTGCGTGTGCATTCCTTAAAAACTTGCATCACTGTCTTTTCATTTGAAGAAGCAGCCACCTCCTCCAATCGTTATTAACTGGCTTCAGGAAAGGTAGGCCTTCATGATCAGCTCAGCTAGGTATTCTGAGGGTCTCTCAACCCTTTACTTTAGGTACACCTGCTCCATTCCTCTTGTTCCTTCTTCAAAGGCATCCGAGGATTGTATGCATCCTCTCAATTGCACAAAACCAGGCTAGGTTCTGTGAGAGCCCTGTTTATTTTCTGTAGGACAATGCCCTGAAATGTTCAAGATTAAGTGGCTTCTCCCAGTCCTTCAGAGTTGAGCCTTGTCTGCATGTTCCTTCACATGATCTTTGCACACAGTATCTGTTGGGACACAGCAGGAAGCCTTGGCAAGAAGGAAGCATAGAGTGCTTGGGATACATGGTGGCCAGTTGGGAAGGGGCTTCAGGTGATGCATCCTGCGAGGTTTGTGGGCAAGCCTCTTGGAGTTCATGAGGTAATTAATAGAAACCATGGTCTTTGTTGAATTCTGATCGTTTGCTGTGAGACCCCACCCTTTTCCCTGCTCCTAGCTACTTCCCAATTATTTAGTTGTGTTGATCTCTCAATGATCTTGGGGAGGGAAGGGAAAGTGGGCCTCTAGGGCAGCACCCTGCTTGCTGGGGAAGACAGGTACTCACTTTGCTCTCACTTTCCACCATAGGAGAAATTGCAGTCCTGGGGGTTCTCTTGGCACTGAAGTGTGCTACCTTGTGGAAGGGTGATGTGGGTACAGTGAAACTTGGGTTTTTTGGGTTTTTTTCACCCTCTTCAACATATCTGCTTATAGGCTTTGTGTCACAGTGTGTGCTAGAATCTTAGCACTGGACTTTTTGGGCTCCCAGGAAGGTACTGTAATACGTGGGCGGTTGTCAAAATATATATATGAGGGATGAGGGTTAAAAATCCTATTCCTATCTTGCTAACATCACCTTATGCCTTCAACTTTCAGAAGGAAGATTATTTTCAATGTAGAATTTGATAGTCATTCACATAATCAATTACAAAAGAAATACAAAAGTCATATTCAGTCATCTAAGGATTCATCAAAGAAAAGAGGTATGCTTAAGAACTTACATGAGCATATACTTCAGCAAAACAAAGGAATAAAAAAGAAATGGAGAGCTGGGGATATAGCTCAGTTGGTAGAGTGCTTGCCTAGCAAGCACAAGGCCCTGGGTTCAATCTCTAGCACCACCAAAAAAAAAAAGATGAAGGTTTAAAATTATTTTTAAAATTAGATATAGAGACGTAACTATGCTGAGAGGAGAAAAATCACAAATAAGGTAAGGATGTAAGTAAGTTAAATTAATATTGACATCAATAGCAAATTTCTAAATTGGGCCAGTTAAGAACTATTTCTGTTAAGTCATTTTCTAGATTAAGACAGGTCCCTCAAAAGAATCCAAAGTAGTTTCTTCTAGAGAGGAATACTGTGTATGAAGCAGTGGATTCAAGAACTGGGTCTTCATTTTGAAACTTTGGATTGTGTAGGGGGAATTGGGGCAGGAGGGGGTGGGGGAAATAAAGATAGTGGACTGAGACAGACATCATTACCCTATGCACATGTATAATTACACGAATGGTATGAATCTGCATTGTGCACAACCATAGAAATGAAAAGTTGTACCCCATTTGTGTACAATGAATCAAAATGCAGTCTTTAAAAATAAAAAATAATTTTAAAAAAGAACTGCATCTTCTTATCACAAGCCCTGTGTACTACTTTATTTGTTTAGCATGTGCATCAATCACTTTAATTATTTTTATGTTTAAATCCTTGACAAGGTTTCAGAATGCCTCAGATTATGAACATTATTTATCAATGCACTGATAAATGGTTGAAGTACAAATTAATAAGTCACTCAGATAATTGGAGTGCTCAGTCTTTCATCTCTGGAACGGAGACACTAAGTCCTGCTTCATGGAGGCTGTTGGGCTGAGTATGAACCGCACTCACCATGCTGCCCACCGTCATCAGCTACTGCGAGTGATAGCTCTTGTTCCTGGAAGACAGAAGATAAAATTTTTGTTCTGAATCCTAGCTCTTCCACTTACTACAACCTGTTCAGGCTTAAATAAGTCTTATTTTCCTCATCTTTAACTTGGAAATAATATCAAGCCTGCCTTGAAATTAAAGCAGAGGAATGCTCAGCACAATAACTGTTCTTAGTAGACACTTAATAAATGGCGAATGTTATTAATCAGTAAATCTTCATTGTGATTATTTTATTTTTATATTTTCCTGATTAGATAAGTCTTAAATGACAGGGCATTTCCAGATTCATTCTGATCCAATGAGAAGTACCTCCTCTCCACATTTCCCTATGCTCTACACACTTCTTAGAATAATCACCAAACTTAATATTCTATTTATCAGTGTTTCCCATCCCAAATTTAACAATGAACTAAAATGAAAACTAAAATTCTCCCCTGTGTACCCCTGTGAAATTCAGGGGTGAGGAAGATGAGAAGAAAGGAAGGAAAAAAGAAACTGTATTACTTCTGTTACCAAGGATGGGAAGGAGGGACTGACTGGTACAAAATGACACTTCTAAACATGCATCGGTGCTTAGTGGGAAATACTGCTCTAATTCATGTGTCATAAGATACTTGATAAATGATATTATGCAATATATTAAGAGCCCCTGATAACTTGCAACAGACGTTGTGAACATTTTCCTCAGCTTCTAAGCAGGATTTTGGCTCATTCTGACTCCTCCCAAGTGAGCAAGATCCATTCTCTGTCAGAGAAGCATACATGTGGTTACTAACCAGAGCAGGGGAGGAGAGCACAGACATTTCCTATGTGCTCTGCACCAGACACTTATGATTTACTCAGTTAATTCTCACGACAAACTTTTGACAGACTATGGTTGACCAGTGAGGTGAACAGGCTCAGATGTCGAATTGCTTGTCCAAGTTCAGGCAGTTAGTAAGGGGCAGAGCACAGATTTGAACTCATGACTCCAAAGTCAATGCTCCTTCCACCAGACCTCCCAGGATGTCAGCAAGATCTCTAACACCTCCCAGGGTGCCCTTGTCTGGTCAGGGAGTCTGGAGACAAGGCTTTAATTCCTGGTTTGCCCACTGAGTAATTTAGGTCAATTTACCCTTTTAAGGGTTTTACTGACTCCACTCAAAATATAACTGTACTTTGCATAGCATCATAAGAACCAGAAAGAATGAACTCATGTTTATAAACTACTATGTAAAGCCTAAATATACTTTTATTTTTTAAATATCCTTAAATACAGATAAAAGTTAGATTCTCAAAAAGGAGTTCTAGAATCCCAAATTAAGATCAGATTTCAATGTTTCCATTTCTTAACTAACCAGACACCAAATGATGTCTTTCCAAAGAGCATAGATAATGTTTTCTTGGAGACTAGAAAATAAATGTCAATACTTGTGGTAGTTTCTGAGGACTTAAAAGTGCTAGTCCCAAATAAATATATACTGGGGTGAAAGGTAATATGACCCAGACCAATAAATATTCATCGAAAATCTTCACATAGAAAACATGTGGGAATATAAGTGTGTTGAGTCAGAAGAAAGAAAGTAACTTGATGCCAAGATTGAGCTGTGTTGGAACTTTAACTTGGGACTCTCCTAGCTGCCTGGGATGTTTCTGTTCATGACTGCCTGAGAAGTCAGGGTCAGGTGGCGCACTAACGCTCCCAGGAAATGGAACCTCACTCCACACATCCAAGCTGTCTTCCGTTTTTACAACCTTAATAAATTGGGGACTGGCTGCATAAGTACAGATGCTACAACCAGGTTTATTTCATTCCATAGTCTTGGAAATATTACATAGACCCAGAAGTCATAATTAATCCATAGGTTCTCCCACCAAAGTGAAGTAGAGTCACACCTTACTAGATGTCTAAAGATGATCAGTGTCGGTGAGCCAAGCTAACACACTTCAAATCTCCAAGCTCTGATCCAGGTTTCCATCTTGCTTCAGCCAAGGTGACCTGCAGCGTGTGCTCAGTTCCTGCCACAGTTCCTGTTTTCTGAGCCCTAGTATGATGGTCAATTAATTGTATGTGTCAACTTGAATAGGTCATTGTCTCCAGATATTTGGTCAAACTTTATTCTAGATGTTTCTGTGGAAGCATTTTTTTTCAGATGAGTTTAACATTTAAATCAGTAGACTCGGTAAAGCTGAGTGACCTCCACAACACAGGTGAATCCGTTGAAGGCCTTAGTAGAAAAAGACTGCCTTTCCTGGAAATAGAGGGGATTCTTCCTGGGCCTTCCAACCTGCCAGCTCACCCTGCAAGATGAGGCTTGGCAGTCTCCACAGTGTCATGAGTCAATTCCTTAAAATCAATCTCTCTCTCCCTCTCTCTCTCTCCCCTCTAACATGTAGTATATAATGTCGCACGTATACCTGTGAATGTTTCCTGTATATGCAGTGACCCTCAACTTAGAATGGCTGAACTTGTGATTACTTTTATGATGGTGTAAAAGTGACAAAAAATTGGTGGAACCCTTGCTTTCAATGTTGATCTTTGATTTTTTTCCTGGGCTAGCAATATGTGAAAGGATACTTCCTTGTGACGCTGGGCAGTGGCACTGAGCCACAGCTCCCAAACAGCCACATGATCACAAGGGAAAACCCCTAGGACCCTGCAGCATGCTGCCTTGCTAAGCTGTGGTGGTCAGTAGGTGAGGTGTATCGAATGCATTTTCAACTTGCTGTATTTTCAATTGGGGGTAGGTTTATTGTGACATAACCACATCCTAAACTGAGAAGCACCTGTATTTATATTTTGTTCTGTTTCTCTGGAAACCCTCGCTAATATACCTAGTTAGAACCACAGAGCTGAAAGTGGAACCAGAGGACCTAAAGGGCATGTGCAAATCAGCAGGTGGCTGTCTTCCTAGGCCTATGCCACTTGACAGCAGGTACTTCACAGTATCTCAAATACAACAGATCCCAAATCAAAAGGGAAGGGTTCAAATTCTGATGGTGCCACTTGTTAGCTGTGTGACTTTGGGAAGTTACGTAACTCTCCTGTGCCTTACTGTCCTCATCTGTCAAAGAATAATTCTACCTAGTGCATCAGGTTATCACATAGATAAAATAAAAGACTATGTGTGAATGTGGGAAACCATCCATGACTAACAGAATCGGGCTTGGCTGAGCCATGGGACATGGAAATCTGACTTCCAGGAACTGGCAGTCATGAGAGACTTCCAGATAGCCTGGGGTATGTAACCCTGTGCGGAGTGGCTCACAGCCTGAGGAAATGCTAATTTTACTGGGATGACCTGCTAAAGCAAATGCTTCCTTAACTCAACCCCATCCTGTTCCTCACAGAAGAAGCTCCTCCTGGCCCCCCTTTACCTGTACAACTATAAATAAAGGGAAAGTGTGCTTCTCCATGTTGTTAGAGGTGAGATCTTGGTATGGCTCAATCCGTCACGCGTCCTTCGATTTAAAAAGATATTGGCTCCTGTATTCATTCTCTTCAGTAAGTGTCTTAGTGATTAATCTACAGCCAGCACCTTCCTCCAACAGAAACCCTTTGCGTCACATGTGAACTATTTAGAATCACGCCAGGCGCAGAGCAAGGCTTCATTGGAAGTTGGCATACTTGTCTCTCAGATGCCACCGCTTTTGCTTTCCCCTGTTCTCCCGTAGGAGTTCCCCAGCCAGGAGGCACAGTACCCAAAACCTCACCTCCTCTTCACCTTTCTTGGTCTAACTAACCCCCATGCTTGGGACCCACTGCCCCCAGGTCTTCTCTGCCTGCTTTATTTACCCAGTCACTCTGTTTACTAACCACTTACTCTGGGCATGAAACTGGGTTTGGATACAAAAATAAGTAAGCCAAGGCCAAGTGCTGCACGGTTGGAGGGTAACTTTGCATTGCTCTGCCTTCTGTCATCCTCAACCCTCCCCCCTGGATTACTGATGGAGCTTCTTAAGTAACTTTCTCCCTCTCCCTCAAGCCATCCTTCATAGTGACACTTCCCTGAACTCAGGTCAAGTTGTTTTGATGTGGGACAGGTGAGGCTGGGCACCCGAGGAATTTTCAGGAAACAGATTTATTTAGGCTGCAGGAGTCCAGAGGGGCTAATGCCTAAAAATCTCTGGACCCCAAGTCTGGAAATTCTTTAAACTTTATACTCCGTGGAGTGGTTGCATGTCAGTGGGTGGGTAGGTAACAGTTACTCATTGTCCCATATTCTTAGGCTAGACAGAGGTTTTACAAGTTTTTACCAAGAAAGCAGAGATAGTATCTTTTGAATAGCAACATGCTCTCCCTGAGACAGACTCTGTCACATCTTTTGTCTGCAAACCTGGCAATTACAAGAGGGCACCATAGTGCCCTTTGCAGAAACCCTCCTGACATTCTGTTGACACTCTTCATAAAATCTTGGTGACAAGAAGCATAATTATAGGGAGAGTCTTTAGAGAAGCTTAATTATGATAAGGGTCTTTTGGGTGGGGGTACCTGGTCTGCTTCAGTTTCTCTTGGCATCTAGTTTAAAGTCCACAATTGTTGGCAATCTTGGTTCAGTCATCTCCCAGTATCATTCTCCACAGTGGGCTCCTGATCCCTCTCCTGGAGCTCTGCCCTCTCCGTGCTCTGTGACTCTGCTCCTGCAGTTCATCCCTCACTCACTCACCTGCCTGATGGCTTCCTTGACTTTCCCAACCAGAGTCAGTGTTCCTCCCTCTCCTAGCTCTTGCCCTTGTGTTCGATATTCGAGCTGTCCCTGGCTTGAGCCCAGGCCGTCTTCACTCCAGATAGGACCTCGGCAAGCCTGGAGGATAACTGGGGTGGGTCTGCCAAGGTTCTATTCACATGAGGGTCTGAGAAGCCTCCTGATGAACTCATCCTGAGGGGAGAGAGGGCCAAGTCACACAAACACGTTCCAAGGACAGTCAGTCAATGTCAAAGGAAGGGATAATTTTGAGTATAGCTTGGTATCTGCCACTCAGCTTGTCCTTGGCCAAGCTCACAGGGACACAGCCTGAATCATGTAGTCATTGTTTGCATTCTAAAAAAATATTTGTTGAGTGCCTACAATGGGGTCAGACTCTGTACTGGGCACTAGGGATATGAGAATAAGCAAGACCTATTTTCTGAAATTGAGGAACTTAAAATCTAGTGGGAGTTCTCAAGAAATAGAGGCATTGCAATCTTAAAAGTGAGTGTATTCTGTTTCCTTTTATTATTTATTTACTTTTTTACTATTTCAATATTTTAAGTTTTACCATTTGAAACAGTCTTATAAGATATGGGAACTCAAGGTGACTCTGCTTTGTGGTCTATAGATGAAAGAGCAATGGAATTAGGAATAAAAGAAACTTTTCCATTTGGTGTAAAAGTTGAAAATAATTGAGGAAAAAAAATAGATCAACCATGTAAGCAGTGAACTGGACCATCTGGAAGAGGAGCAGGAGCTGGTATCATGGTCCACAGTCAGGACTCAGATGGACAGCCACTTACCTCTACAACAGGAGCAGGGGACGCCAGGCACCACAGGGACTGGAGAGGCACTCCGAGCAGGGATGCTCCTGGAGGTCCTACAGCTCTGGGTGTTAGGACCTACTTCTGCCTCAAGAGAATGTCTTGGGGAACCAGCATTTTTCATCTGCCATCACAAATCTGCCAGCTCTTCTGAGGGTAGGCCCTTTGTCTTATAGTTACCAGAACCAAGTCAGGAACAGGGCAAAAGTTGGGTAAAACAAAGTTTTGTTGAATTGAAGTAAATATAAAGGACTTTTATTTTAAGTAAAATAGCCAGCGTATACAAATGCATAAAAGAAGAAATGTAAAGAATCTTTAAGTGGTTTTTATCCTCTCTCCCTACGAAGCAAATTTCATCATTCACTCTTCTTTCTACTTTGGAGGCTTCAGTTAGAATTAAAGCAGACTCAGTCTACTGCTGGTCATTTTATGTAAGAATAATACATTCCCATGATAAGAAAAAAATGAAGTCTGGGGAAGGATAGAGAAGAGCAAGGAAGAAAGATTCCCACGTGATGGAATGTGCAATGATGGGATGGAATACAGCTGCTTCCTTTGAAAATTCTAGAGCATTCTTTCTCTACTTCAAATAGAGTAATGCCCCCATCACCTGGAAAGACATGGGCACAGGAACAAAGCAATAAGATGACTCTCACAATCACACAGTTGGCTTCAATAATCCAACTGGCATGAGAACCTAATCTCCAAAGTGATTTAATTATTGGTTCAGCACCCGAAGCCTTGGCCCACTGGGGTCATGCGTCACCATCACCGGCCCTAACACACTGGAATCTCTCAGCAAAAAAGACAATACAAGCAATAGCAAACAGCCAACAGGGACTCCAAGTTCATTTTTATTGGGTGTTCTCTGGGGAAGCCACAAAAGTAACACTGAAATGAGGAAGGTGGAGGATGCTAGTTACTATTCATCATCTGCTCACACAATCTGAGAGGAGCCCAGAGCTATGGGGAGATGGAAGGCAGAGACAGAGCATCAAGCCTGCTTCACTGTTCAGCAGCTGGGAGACCCGACCCAAGCGTTTTACTTTCTGAGCTTCTGTTTTCCCTTCAGCAAAAAAGAAGCAACACTTCTTACTGTGCCTGGCTCACAAAGCTGTGGTAAAGCTAAACAAGTTCCTATTTTTAAAAATTCTAAAGAATGAGAGCGATAGAAATGAAAGGTCTGAGCACTACTCACTCCAGTGTGAGAGCAGGAAGTCTTGGAGGGTTTCTCCCTGCATTTGTTCCCATGGACTCCTCCAGGCAGCGCCCTAACCCAACCCCTCCTACTCTTACGTCATCCTCCAACAGGCAGGATTCTCTTATTACTGGGAAGAGTGCCCAGTACCCAAGCATCACGCAGCACAAGGTCAGGGACTGACTGTCAGCAAGAATGAAAGGCAGACTAAAGAAATGAAGCTGGTGAAAGGGAAACATTTTGCTTTCATGAGTCTGCCTACAAGGGCAATGTGAAGGTGAGTGTGTCATTGAAAACCCTCTGGCAGCCAGACTGGTAGAGGATTTGAGATATCTGCTAATGTAGCACATAGAGGGGGAAGTTATCCCAAGAAAAATCCAAGTGGGTGCAATGAGCTGCAGCTGGACCACAGAGGTCCACTTGTAGTAATGTAACCTTGAGCAGATGGGAGACATTTCCTCATCTGCAAAAAGAAGAGTTTGATGACACCTACTTCCTAAGTGGTTGTGAGGGTCCAGGGAATGAATAGGGATGGAGTGCTGAAGCCAGTAAGTGCCATTGCACATTGACAGCGATGAGGTGACTTTGGCTACACCTTCCACCTCCCAGATAAAGCTAAGAAACCAAACAACTGTGAAAGCAGCACTCCAGGAAGAGGGAGCAGCCTTTGTGTTTTGCAGATGGCCCATTGAAGAAAACCAAGCTTCCTAAAGGTCAGACTCTGCACAGGTCTTTCAATCACAAATTCAAACAGTTAAGAGCCAGGTTATCAAAACAGGGTCATCTTTATTCTAGGAACTTTGTGCAACTTTGTTCAGATAGACTGAGAAGTTCTAGCAATTTCTACAGAAACCCTGATGAAAGGAAGAGCCCATTCTGGTGTAAACAAGCATAAGGCTCAGAGGACTGTGGCACAAAACCAGAGCCAAGAAAGAAAATAGGCATGGCAGAGTGAATTCCCCTCACCTCCCTCCACTGACGGGGTTGCTAATTTCAGAGTAAGGAAAGACTGGTTACCACCAGACCCAGACCCAGACTCTCCATATTTGGGCTTTTGTTTTTTAAGGCATTTCCTTAAACTAACTGTTTAGTAAAGTGCATATACCTCATTCCAGAGCTTGGATCATCTTCATGCATTCATCTCTTCATCAGATGTTTATAAATTGCCACCAGATGCCACCCTCTGTGCTCAGGAATGGGTTCAGCATCTTGGTGGAGGAGACAGAATAGACAGCAAATACGGTACTTCAAACTCCAGTTCCTCATGACTAGTAAGCACCCAGGACTAGAGGAACACCAGAATGGTTAGCAGGGTAGATCACAGAGGACCTTAAAATCTTGTTAAAGAGTTTGGCTTTTACTCTGAAGGCAGAGGGAGCTATTGAAGGATATGCCTTCTTAAGTGCCCCACCAATATTGTTACAAATGCTTACACTGGTGAATCGCCAGACTCATCCAGAGTATGGCACCCAGAATGAACCAAGTTAAAAGCTCCCTTGAAAAATCATCACCTGCAAGAATGATTCCTTTTGAGGGCAGCTCCAAGTTACACTCTCTCCTCCAGAAAAGCAGTCAGGCAATGGCTTCCCTGGGGTCCCAGAAGAGGTAAACAGCAACCCAGAAACCTCTCTGTTGTTAAAAATACAGGAATCATATTCAGGCAAGCAACACTTTCATTTACTGCAACATTTCAAAGATTATTCAGGTCACAAGGCTAGGGAGCCCAAGGCCAGGGCTTTGCCAGTCCACTATTAAAATCTTAAAGGCAAAAGGAAGGAATTTGAGTCATGTTTGTGGTTAAAACCTCTGGTAGACGAGGACCAGTCTCCCATTGTAATACCCAGGACACTGCTCTTGCTATGTTTGAGGAATAATGTCAAAATCCATGCTAAGAATGTTTACTTTCTAAAACTCTTGTGAGGTTTCTCAATGGCACCTACAGAGTCTCTACAAGGAAAGGCTTAAAGGCTGCAGCCTGGTTGGAATAGATTTTTCATGAACCTGAATTTGTATAATGAGTTCACTTTTTAATTAGATGAGATGTGTACTTGTAATGGCTTGGAGATTAAAGAGAGGGGATTAAAATGCTCCTAAACTGCCCTTTTATCATGTCACCACTGTCCCAGCAACAAATGTTATACATTTGACTGAAGGAAATTAACCTACAAAGCTGATAAATACGACTGATAAGGAAATTAAGTCCCAGCTGCTAGAAGAAATGTAACTATATCTAAGTCATTTTGTCCATTGATAACTTTTTCCCCTTCAATGGAGATAATCTCTGCATCTTGGAATGAAAGAATAAATGTCCTTACCTGGGAGCATATGACACTAGTCTACACTAAACACCAGGTATCATGTAAGGAGCATTGGGAGCTCCCTTCATTTCCCTCCACCCCCAAGCCTGGCCAGGGTACTGAAAATTCCCACATTTTTTAATTCTTTTAGTTTAGACATGAACAGTGCTACTATGAATTGCACATTTTATCTTGGAGGGGTAGCACACTGAGTCATTTATAACAACAATTACTGAAATGACTTCATCAAGTTATCTGGCCAGTCACCGGGCAGTTTCCAGGGGAGGAGGAAAGATGCTTTTGATCCTGGGGAGAAAGCCAAGGACGTCTGAAGACAAACTCTGGGTGTGGGCCCAGGAAGATACTAAAAAGAGCCTAACTACTTCCCCATGTTTCTGGGACTAGCCTGGTCTTATTGTTTGCATGGTTTGGCCTGAGATCATGGGAATTATTCTGGCTTTAGCTAATTGCTTTATTATAAAGTTCAAGCCATGCGTTGAGAGGAGATTGAGAGCCTGGGTTACACACTCCCCAACTATGTGAATTTGCATATTTCACTTAAACTCTTGAAACCCCAACTTTGCTTCTGTAAAGTGGGAATGATAGCACATGCCTCACTTATCTCAAAGAGCTCCTGTGAAAGTCAAGTGAATTACTGAATGTGAAAGTGCTCCACAAATAAAACAGGGACAGGCCAAGGACCATGCCTCCTAGAGTTTAATCAAAGGATAAAGCCATGTTCACGCAAAAAACTGCACACACATACTCAGAGCAACTTTATTCATAATTGCCAATACATGGAAGCAAACAAGATGTCCTTCGATAAGTGAATTGATAAACCCCAGTACATTCACACAATGGAATACATTGATTGATAGAATGAGCCATTGATCCATAAAAGGACATGGAGGAAACTTAAATGCATATTGCTAAGTGAAAGAAGCCAATCTAAAAAGGCTCCATGTAATATGATTTCCACTATATGACATTGTGGGAGAGGCAGAGCTAGGAAGAAAGTTAAAAGACCAGTGGTTGCTAAGGGCTAGAAGGGAGGGGACAGATGAATAGGTGGAGTACAGGGGGCTTTAGGGCAGCAAGACTATTCTGTATGATAGTGGCATACGTGAATAGCAGTGGATACGTGACACCCCACATTTGTCAAAACCCATACAATGTGCAACACAGAGTGAACCCCAAAGTAAACTGTGGACTTTAGTTAATAATAGTGCATCAAAGAGTCTTGTTACCCAATTAAGGCCCTTCAGTGACGCCCTGCAAAATCCACCAAATAAAGTTCACACTTTGCAGAATAGCTTCGAAAGCCCTCCATCTTCTGATTTCTTGCTCTCCTTCTTGGATTACTAGCAGTTCCCTAAATAAACTATCCAGATCTGCTAATACCAGCCATTCTCCTTCAGGAAGTATCACCCAACCCACCTTCAGTTTATATGGATTGTTTGGATTTGCCCTATGCACCCATGTTCAGGGTTGGGCCTGTGACTCATGCCAGTCCAATCAGAGGTCATCTAGAAACTCTAACTGGAACCCTTAGAAAGAATAAATGCTTTCTATTCTTCATCTCAGAGACTATATTCAAACTTGAGGGTCTGTGGCCATCTCTGCAACTCATGTGAAAATCCTATTGAAATGAAGACAACAGAGAAGAAATCAGGGTCAGAATATGAGAAGTAGTCAGGGCTTCCACACTGAATGCCCATGTCATTCCAATTCTGAAGCTGGACTGCATTATCCACCCCTCAGACTTTGAATTTTATGACCCAACAAATTTGCTCTTCATGCCTAAACCAATTGAAATTGACCTACTATTATCTTAGGACCATGCTCCACATAAAGATGTTTTCCCGTATTTCCTTCTGTCTCTCCTCCTTACCACACCCTGTCAGTCTGATAAACGCCTTCTCATTCTTTAAAATTTGGTCTAGTCCCACCTCTCTATGAAACCTTCCTAGACCATTTCTCAGCTCCATGCTAGTAAGAAAAGGCCCTCCTTCACTGGAGCCCCACAATACTCTGTACAGACTTCCAGCAGAGCATGAATGAACTAACACTGTTTCATTGTGTCTGTCTCAGCACTACATTTTAAGCCTCCCATCCCCTTCATGAGAGGACCCATCATTTGGCATCTCCAGCACTTCCTGAATTTTTGCTGAATGAAAAGGGCGTTATCAAAACAGAAGGACTTTGTGGGTAGAGGAGTGATACCAAGAAGCGGGCAAGAAAGAGCAGGAGAAACTATGCCAGCTCTCTAGGTTAGAACATAAATTGAGTCTAAAGATGGCAGTGGGTGGACACGAAGTGACAGTGTGGTGTGCACTTCAGATGCTTAGGTTGCTCGGGCAGCAGTACTTTCTCTCTTCTTGCTCCTTATCACCCATTCATTTGGATTGCCCCAGGTTTACTTTTTATATTAAAAGTCTGCTGTAGACCCTCAATATCTGATTTCCTCTCCTTCTAGGGAAATAGAACCCTTGCTATTTTTCTGGATATTAGGATTCCCAGAATTAAAACTACATCTCCCAGTCTCCCTTGCAGCTTGGTGTGGTCACATGATTCATCTCTAGCCAATGGAACATGAGCTGAAGTGTTATGCTCGGCTTCCTAAGGGGTTGGCAACTACTTTCTTCCCCATTTTCCTCTTCCCACCAGCCAGGTGGGTGAGCCATCTGGACTAGGTGTGAGGACAAGATGAAAGGAGGCTGAGTCCCCAAAGCTACTACACCAGCCCTGGACTGTTATACCACAGCTGTTACATGAAAGGAAAGCAAGGAACCAACTTATTTCAGCAACTGCGATTGGGAGTCTCTGTTTCAAATGGCAAACACACATCCTTACAGAACAAAGGCACCCCCTGCTTCTTAGCCTCACCTTTCTCCCCCTTTTATTGCTTTGAGTTGAAACTACTAGAATTTGGAATTTCCAAGAAGCAAAAGAAGTCACAAGTAAAATTCATCATGGTTTTCCATCTTCCAGTGTTTCAGCAATCTTCAAGAAATCACATATGTCCAACTACAAAAATCCCCATTGCATAGATTGTTCCTAAAGCATATTTTCCTAAAATATGTTAATGGAACCATCTGATTTAAAAGCTAAAAAACCAACAACTTCAACCGTGTTTATGACAACATTCATTTTTAATAGTTAAAAATTGAAAATATGCTCAATATCCAAGAATTGACAAGTAAATGAGTGTATCCCCTGTCTTTGATATAATGTAACAATTAAAACAAACATTTACAAAGAGTATGTAATATGGGGAATTAGGACAATGAAGAGAGGAAAAAAGGCAGGACATTAAACTGAAACACAATATGATCTCAAGTACATAAGAATAATTGGAATTAGAAAACAATCATGACAAAACGTTATCATATATTAAGCACTTACTGAATACTAGGCACGGTGCTAAGGACTTACCTACATTTTCTCATTTAATCCTCAAGAACCTTATGATGTAAATACAATTATCATCTCAACTGGTTATTTGTTTTGTTTGGTTGTTGGGGTTTTTTGTTGTCGTTGTTTTGTTTTGTTTTTGCAGTACTGGGGATTGAACCCACTGCCTTGGGCATGCTAGGTAAGCACTTTACCACTGAGCTACATCCCAAGCCTCTTTTTTTTTTTCACTTTTTATATTTTGAAACAGGGTCTTGCTAAGTTGCCAAAACTGGCCCCTACTTCCCATCCTTGTTCCTCAGCTTCCCATGTGGCTGGGATTAGAGGTGTAGATCATCATGCCCAGTTTATTATCTCAATTTTTTAATGAGAAGACAGACTTAAAAGAGATTAAGCATCTTTCCCTAAATTTCACAGAACACCAGCTCAGATGTATCTGAAATCAAAGCCTGAGCTCAGTATACTATGCTGCCAGTGAATTCCTTCATGAAGTTTTTTAATGATGTTTTTTAAAATACCTTTCTACTTTTCTTTAGTTTCTAACTTTTCTAAAAGCACCACGATCATCTTTCTAATTAAAAACATACATTGGCCAGGCACTGTGGCGCAGGCCTTTAATCCCAGCGACTCTGGAGGCTGAGGCAGGAGGATCACGAGTTCAAAGCCAGCCTCAGCAACTTAGTGAGGCCCTAAGCAACTCAGTGAGACCCTGTCTCTAAATAAGAAAAAGCAAAATAGGGCTGGGGATGTGGCTCAGGGGGGGAGTGCCCCTGGGTTCAACCCCCAATACCAAAAAAAAAAAAAAAAAAATACATCCAAAATAAACTTTATACTTTTAATGAAGGAACAAGTGCTACTCCTCAAACAATGTATTTTGCTTTTTCCTAAAATGTAAATGTTAGAACCAACAGAGCCTCGGAGATTAGCTAGAATAGTGAGCTAACAACTGAGTGGCGTTAAAATTTTCCAGTTTCTTCATTCACCTTTCAGCAAAGTCCCATCATTTGAAACAGTGCAAGTCAGTAATACTTAGCCTCTGGGCAAATTATTCCCTTGAGAATCTGTTGAAAGCAATGGTCCCTTTTTCCAGGACAATGTGAGAAGCACAATATGCACACACACACACACACACACACACACACACACAAATACACATTCACTTTGTGTATGGTTTCAGAACAGATGCAACATGTCTATCAATGTGTCCCAAAGGGCCACTTATAAAAGGTAATGTAAGAAGTCAGTTTTGTCTGATTTGTTGACACCCAACTGTATCTCCTGCATCATTGTCTACATGATAACCACAGCTGGCAGCTCTGTTTGCCAAGATTCCTTGCCATCAGCAGGGATATGCTCTGCAGTCTTTGTTGGCGGGAAGATGGGTTTCAGCAGATTCGTCTACACTCTTGACTGATTCCCTGATGATCAACTGCGTCTGGGGATGATGCACAGGGGAAACCTACATGCATATGAACTCACAAGGAGAGCCATGGCAACAACACAAGGGCTACTCCCAGGAGTGTGTTCCTTATAGTTCACAAAGCATTTTCAAACCCTTGATCCCAGCTATCCATCCTGGCCCTATGAAGACAGGACCATCAACTTTATCATATATGTAACCCAGGTCGCCACTCTCAGACTTATCCATAAAAACAGATCCAGTTTTGGCTAAACCCCAAAGTTAATGCAAACCCTTCGCCATCTCAATGAGAAATCCAACTGATTTAATGAATTACATTGTAATTTCTCTATATTTATTGAATATGCAGAGTCCTGTGGAAGGACCACCTCATACAAAACACAGCTCTTCAAATCCCAGTCAGACCTCTCCCAAGCCTCCCCTCCTGCCCACTCTTCAGCTCCCCTCCCCACTGCAATCCTCCTGGATTGCCTACAGTAGCTTTCTTCTATATCGCAAGAGCAGGCATCTTATCCACAAAGTTGATGTGCTAGACATCTGTAGATTTGTTGTTTTGCTGTTTCTCTTTCTTTGTCACCCACCATCCAGTTCCCTTTCTGGAACACTCCTCAGTGGTCTGGGAGAATCACTCCTCCTCCATCCCCAGTCCATGTGTGAGCAGATGCGTAAGAGAAACAAGCAACTCATGCCCTCGTACACAGTGCACATGCAAAATATAATTTTATATTATAGTTATTATTTCATTCGTATTCTTGAATTCCTATACATTAGATATTGCACCATATTGATATGGTAGCTACCCTCTGTAGTTTTGAGTATCTCTGCTTATGAGGAAGTCTGCTACTATCAACATGTCTTTAAAGATCTGATTCCTCCCAAAAGATAAGACTAATATTGATATAGCACTACACAATTTTTAAAGGGCATCCAAACATACCCTTAAATTTTGTTTTAATCTTCATGTTTTCCATTTTCAGGCAAGGAAGATGAAGCTCAGAAAGTATAAGGAATCGATCCAACCCTCCTACTAGAACACATCAGCTCTGGGGTTTGAACCCAAGTCTTCTGGACCTGGAAGATTATTGGATGGGTTGACCAGAAGTCTTGATCCAAAGGCCCAGAATGTGATTCTTGCTGTTCAAAAGGTCCTTTGATATCACCTCAGGTGTGATGACCCTCAATTCAAGTGACCATGTGCTTGTTTCATTGCCTGGGATAAAAAGGAAGATTTTCTCTGAGGTCTGGCCATTTTCTGGTTCCACAAAGGAACTCTGTAATGACACCCTAACAGTCCACTTTTAGACCATTGTGGCTCCTCCCACCAGTAGAAGGCCAGTATATGTGGTGCACTCTGGAGAATTAGGAAAGCTCTTGGGGCATTGTTTGCCCCATGTCTTGGTGAGCTGGTGAGTGAAAACAGGGCAACCTCAGGGCCCACTTGTCCCAGCCAGAGGACTTTGTCGGTGTTCCCACGGTACAGCTCAGAGGCAGCCCCACCCCATAACTCTAAGGCTCAAGGCAGCCTTCCTTGGGCAGGAAGCCAGCCATTGATGTTGACCTTCACCACCCTGAGCCCCTTTCTTTCTCTTCCTACTCCCTTTCAGACCCTTTCCTCCTTTCTCCTCTCATTGTTTCTCCCCTCTTATGTCCACGTCTGCTTAAGGACAACTTTTCCATGACCACAGCCAGCGGGGGGCCTCCGGTCAGACACTAACCCTTGTCCCTTTCTGTTAACCCCTCACTTAGAACTTGGAGTTTCCTTCTGAAGGGCATGAGCATTTCAGATCAGAACATTTTGTCCTCCCTCCAGAACACAGTCAAAATTACAAGCAAAATAAGAACCTTCACCATTTTTGACAATAGCCGGTTCCTAACCTGAACAACCAACCTCCATTCTTGCAAAAATTAGGTCTACACCAGCCAAGCGAACACTACTCTGAGGCAAGCAATCCAGCAATGTGATGGCACTTGTAAATATCCACCAATACAGGGAAAAAAGTATTTATTGTTAAAATATGTTGAGTAAAAATAAACCAATCACAGAAGGGCAATGACTTCATGATTCTACTTATAGGAAATATCTAAAACAATGAAATTCATAGAAGCAGATTGCCAGGGACTGTTGGAGAGCGAGAAATGGGGAATTGCTAATCAAGGTACATGAAGTTTCAGTTATGCAACATGAATAAATTCTAGCAATCTGTTGTACAAAACTGTGCCTATAGTTAACAATATTGTATTTTTAAACTTAAAAATGTGGTAAGACGGGCTGGGGTTGTGGCTCAGTGGTAGAGTGCTCGCCTAGCATGCGTGAGGCCCGGGTTCGATCCTCAGCACCACATAAAAATAAAAATAAAATAAAGGTATTGTGTCCAACTACAACTAAAAAAAAAAAAAATTTAAAAAATGTGTTAAGAGGGCAAAGAGGGCAGATCTCAAGTTAAATGTTCCTAACACAGTTTAAAAAAAAAAAAAAAAAAAAAAAAGTAGTTCCAGGAATCCCAGGACGATCTCACAAAGCAGGGGATGTCAGAAAGTACTTCCTGCAGAATAGTATGAAACCATCTGCTCTGAAGCAAACCATTTCCATCACTGCTTAATGTTCAGAGTCAATGAAATAAACTGTGGAACAGAAAAGGAAATAAGTAGTAACCAACAAACAATTTTCACAATAGAACTGAAATGATTCAGAACATTTAATTCAACATTCCTCCTAACCAATTGTGGAAAATCATGCAGCTTTGTGTATTTATTTTGGCCATGGTAAACAATATTCTCTTGTGCTTTGAAAGAAAACCTTTTTCCGAGAATGTAGTGTGCAACATCAATAGCGACTGACTTTCACTTCGGCTGCATTGGATATGTAGGAGGCAAAAAGTTACCTCGGTCTCCCTAGCTGAACAATCCAGGAGTTCAAGTGACTAGAGTTAGACGCTGGGCAGGTACAGCTTCACATGCAGCCTGGGGTCACTGCTCCCCGACAGCCTACTGAGCCCACATCCCCACATCGTAGACCTTCTTGAGCATCTGAGGCAGAGCTATTTCCCAACATCGACTGTAAAGAGGGCTCATGTTCTTTCCTGATTCCCAGGCCTTATGCAAATTCTGGGGTGACCCTGAGCATGATCTGAGACAATTATGAAGTTACCCTGTCCCTCCAAGGTAGTTAAGAGGCTGTCTACTCTAGGGAGACTCAGCACTTCAGAGAATGAAGTCCCCTTCAACCACCATAGCCCCCAGATTAATAAAGCTAATGAGGCTTTAGTAGACGTGAAAGAAAAGCAACCATCTCAGCTAGGTTTAAACATAAAACGAGTATCAGATATTTCCCAGTGAGCAGTGCACAAACACACTCAGAAACAAAATTATGCAGTAAATAAGAAAACGGCTTTCCTGCCTGGTTACAAAATGTGTATAGCAGACACTTGTAAAGTATGGAGAGAAGGAAGATACAGATAAGCCTGTATCTGCAAAGGTGCTTCTTCAAAACATCTATTTTCATCCTAACAATGGTTGCCTTTGAGTGGAAGATAATTTTCTACATTTTTATATTTCTTTCAGCTTTTCAAGTTTTGAATAATATACATACAGTACTTTCATAATCAGAAGACAGGTATGCATTTTAAAATTCCATCGTGCAGATCCCCCTCTTTGAAAATGAGTGACATATTACGTTGTTATGGTTGAGATATGAGATGTCCCCCAAAAGCTCATCACAAGAGGGTTTACAGGTGGAATGATTGGGTTAGGAGAGTCTTAACTTAATCAATGCATGAATCTGATGATAGGGATTAACTGAGTGGTGACTGTAGTCAGGCTGAAGGGTGGGTCCCTACAGATGTGCCTTTGGGGTTGATATTGTGTCCTTGTTAATCAGTGCTCTCTCTCTCTCTCTCTCTCTCTCTCTCTCTCTCTCCCTGTCCTTTCTGGTGCCAAGTTCCCAGCTGCTTTCCTCTGCCTCACCTTGGGTCCCAAAGAATGGAGTTGGTTGTCTGCAGATTGAGATCTCTGAAACTGTGAACCCCCAGCCTTTTCTCCTCCAATTGTTCTTACCAGGTCTTCAGGTCACAGGAGCAAAAAAAACCTGACCAAAACATAGGCATAAAATACACCACCTATAATTAGGAAAACAAACAAGGGGAAACAGAGCATTTGGATCATCTCCCCCAGCCGGGAGCGCCGGGATGGAACAGGTCTGGCAAAGGGACTCCCCGCTGCTCAATGAGGACATAAGAACTCCCTAAGGAGCACATTTTTGCCATAGAGGCAGAAAATCAGGACAAAATGCCAATTAAAACAACAATGAAATGTCACCTTCCCTATCACGTCAGATGGAAAAAGTGTTTAGTGTTTGAATATATCGGGTGTTGGCGAGGGTTTGAGGAAATGTGTTCTGGACAGATGCAACAGAAGCATAGATTGCTACTTGGGAGGGCAATTTGATCACCCTATTAATTCATTAACTAGAGGCACACTTCAACCGTGTCAAGTACAGGGTTGATTATTGCAGGAGCAATGTGACATATTTTTTAGTCAGTCCGTACTGTCACAAAAGCATGAAGATAAAGATCATGAAAATTATAATGTACACAACTAACAATTTGTTGAAATGAGAAAACCCCAAGTGATTATGGGAAGAGATTTTTAGCTAACTGTCCTTTGAGAGCAGGGGTTAAGTGGAAGATGAAAACCAATCAATTGATTCCATTGCATCCAGATTCACAGAACCATAGTATCTACCCTTGACAGACATCTGCAGAGGAATGCTCATTGATGAGCTGGAGACGGAGCTCAGTGTATGCACAAGGCCCTGGGTTCAAACCCCAGCACCTCAAAATACAACAACACCCCCAAAAAAGATTGCTTATTAGAGCACTGTTTGAAATAGAATGAAACCATCTAAAAGTTCAATAGGACCAATACGGAATGCTTAAGTCACACCAGCCTCACTCAAAGCAGCAAAGAGTGAGATCAGGTGCATACATCCACATCTGGGAACATCTCCTGTCCAATAACGAGATATATCATTGAGTATAAATTTTTAAATGAGCTATAGAATGATAATTTAAATTGACATCATCCATATAAAAATTAAATTCATTTATTTGTCTTGTTCTAGATAAATGCATATAAATTAATTTTTAAAGTGTCAGAAAAATACATGCCAAAGTGATAGCAATAGCTACCTCTGGAGAAGGGACTGAGATAAGGAGGGTCACTAGAGACTCTGATTTCATCTATCATGTTCAGTTTTTTTAAATTTTACAGTGGAAATGCATTTGGGTGTTTCCTGTGCAATTAGCACATTAATGTTTTTTAATTTTAAAACGAAGCTCTTAGGGAGAGACACATGAACTCATTTGGACTTCCAACTCTTGCACATTGTGCTTTCATTCCCTTTTCAATTTCTCCAGATTCTCTAGCAAAGAAAGCTTCAAACCTCAAGGAGAGGAAGGACGGAAAGAGGAAGAGAGGGATCATGGAGAGGAGGGCAAGGAGGAAGAAGATCATGTGGGGAAAACCAGGTAGAGACCACTTAGCCCTACACCCTTGGCAGGGAAAAGACCCCTGCCTTGGAATCCTGACCCCACCCCTTAACATCAGTGGTGAACTTGAGCTTGTTCATTTTCAGATCCTTGCAAACCGAGGTAAGTTGTCCAGCTTGGTATGAAGGGCAGAGTGGGGAGTAAGTTCACTGAGGCTCTGATCCAGGCTACTGGGAGCCTGGGCCCCCAGGACAAGGCACTGACTCTTCTCTGTTGGAATGTGATTAATTCTGTCTGGTGACCAAACAAATCTTCCTATGAGTTATCTAGCAAAGAGAAGGAAAGGCGGTTTCAACAGTGAACCTGAACCTTAGATCTGCAAAAGTCCACAGATGTAAGCTTCATCCTCTTGGAAGTTTATTGTTATCATGAGACTTCACATTTGCTGCACCCAACAGTTTGCAAAGCGTTGCCCTCCCTGGCCATCGCCTAAGGTAATTCTCACCACATTGGTACTAGGTTGTGGAGGCAGATCATATTGGTATCTCTAGAGGAGCAATCAAAGCTGAGAATTGCCAGGGCCACTTAGAAGTTCAGTGGGGATTCACTCAGTTTCCCGCGGTTACAAAACCTGCTCCTTTCACCCCAGCTCTGGGCTATCCCTACCACAGGCAGGTCACTTCAATGACTGCAGGCAGAGCAGGGTAGGACAGGAGGGAACACCTGGGGAAGAGGGCAAGGACAGTCTTTTGCTGATGCTCCATGCTCACTACCAGCTTAAACACAGTACAGTCGTTTTGTGCCAATTCCATAAAAAGGATAACAAATACCGCCTTTGTGAGAAAGCACTCTCTCAATCCAGCCTTGCATATGATCCAAAACCAGCATGAATGGCTCTTATCCACTGAGTTTAGATATCACTCATGTCAGCCCCTGTCTGACATTCTTCTTGATTAAATTGTCCCTCTTTTTCCAATTCTCCATTCCTTTTCCAAACACATGATCCAGGGAAATTGTTATACTCTATATTTTTTTGGGCTCCTCTAAGTCCTGAGAGAATATTCTGAGATCATATTCTCCCCACGAATCTATTGAAAATAGATTTTCCTTCTTCCTCTGTGTGAGGTGAACCGTGATCTCTTGGCCTAGGTGGCTTTGTCCTGAGCCAACAACAAATGAGGGGATTTGATAAGGAAAAATCATTTAGGCTGGTTTTCAAGAACCTGGTGAAAAAAGGATCAGACGTTGTCACACTTGACTAAGGAAAAGGAGGAGGAGGAGAAGGAGGAGAAAAAAGAAATGTTGACATCTTTAAACAACTTATTTTTTCCACCTGTGACCTTCAAGCAATGCATCCAAATCGGAACCCACAAAGTCAGCTCAGGGTCACATTTCACATTTCCTTACTGTCTTTCGCTTCATAATATGCTAAAGTCATTATAAATCCTTTGTCTGAAAGATGGAAAGACAAATGTTTCATCCAGCAACTTGGATAAAACAGGGAGCCAAATACTACAACATCTTCATAAGCCTTTTTCCAACCAGATTACTATGAAAAATGACTTTCACTGTCAAGCAAAGGAGAGAACTGAGGCAGATTGCTGCAGAATTGAGATGCACTTGGCCCAAATTCATCAAGATACTCACTGTTGGGGGGAGTGGAAAGAGTACACTTTCTTTGCCTGGGGACTACCTCACCTTTCATTTGTCACTAGTTATCAAGAAACATATCAAGTACATAGATGCAGAAGTAGCTTATTGACATGTTATACTATTGTCCTCCAAAATTAACATTTATTGAGCATTAACCATGTCCTAAACAACATGCTAGTGACTTTGCATATGTCATCTCATTTAATTCTCATGCCACATCCTCAGGAAAATGTGTATCAACCCTGATTTTTCAGTGGAGGACACTTATCTTTCAAGATTCTGTATGATGCCCAAGGTAACAGATCCAATGGGTGGCAAAGAACAGATTTAAGCTCAGCTTTAGCCCACAACACACACAATTTTGTATTGTTTGCATCAAAAAGAAACAAACAAAAACTGAGAAGCCTGCATGAGAAATTATAATGAGAACACTTTTACAATGGTTATGCTGCAGAATTGAGATGCATTGATATTTGTTAAGTGAGTTGTCATGAAATCATTTCATGAATTCAACCTATCCAATCAGGAAAGATATTTCCTGTCCCCTCTGTTTTATAGACAGAGTAGAAAACAGAGTTTCAGCAACTGGCCTTACAGAGCCTTTAATCAAATGAGAAATAAAATCAAAGGTAGCCAAGCTCTCAGGCCTTGGGCCTTGTTTTAAGCAGTTTATGGATTATTTTAAAAGATATCTTTGCCCCATCATGGACATCATAGATTGTAGTTTTTGTTGACTATTTTATTGACTGGTTAGCAAATTCAACTTAAAAAGAGAGAGGGAGAGAGAGAGAGATTCCTCAATGTAGTGCAGTAGATAAGAAAATGAACTTTAGGGTCACACAGACCGGGTGTGAATTCATGCTCTACCTCTCAATAGCCCTGTGTCCAGGACAAGTTAGTTATCTCTAGAGTATCCATTTCCCCATTTGAAATGTGGAGATGATAAAATTATCTGCCTCCTTGTTTTGCTGTAGGGATGAGTTAATGATATAAACCACTTATTCACATTATCAAACATTTAGTTATCATTAATATATCCTTAATAACATATTTTAGTTATTTCTCAGACAAAAGAAATAATTTAAGTTTTTTAATGGTTTCTTAGACTTAAGTCTGAGTATTAAATATGATTCTTCCAGAATATGTAGTCACTTTGATTCAGAATACCTCCACTATAGTACGGTTGGAGTCTAGACAAAACCACAGAGTTAAAATCCAAGTTAATTTTTTTGTTGTTGTTGTTGTTTGGTACTGGGGATTGAACTCAGGGGCATTCAACCACTGAGCCACATGCCCAGCTCTATTTCGTTAATTTTTATATTCATTATTTGCTTTTCAGAAATTTGACACATTAAGTCACCAATGAGAAGCACCAGTCATCTCATATTAGGTAAAACTGAAGAAGAAATATTTGCCTCCTCTTTGTGAAGTGTCACAAAGTTATTCAAATCTGATATGTACTCCTCAGCAATTTTCCTGTCCACTCTTTCTCTTTTAAATAGCTGATTTCCACCCTCTGCCTAAAAATACATAAACAGAAATTGATCTTATCTCTCTCCCCCACCAAAAATGGAAAGCAATCACTTTTTAAAATATTCTTTCTTTAGCTTACTTTGGCATCATTAACAATAACTTGATTAGGCGCTAGCTATTGAATAAGGTTCCAGAGAACATAATATCCTTACTCTCAGTAGAAGCTGAAATGAACAAAAATTATGAAATGAACCAATGAAGAAGGGAGTTAACGGGCAAATAAAGAGGCCCTTTCCACTGCTCTTAACCATCCTGCTTAAACACATCCAGAAGAAACACAGAACATTAGCGCCACCTAGAGGACAAAGTATTTTAAATACAAGGTTTCACGAATGGTGGGAGAAATGTCCTTCCAAGGTGGCACAGACGTCCATCCCTGCGTGGCACTAAATGGTAGCTCATATCTGGCTATTGAGCACTTGAAATGTGACTGATGCAACGTGAGAGTGTAAAATATACACCAGATTTAGAAGACTAAAGTGGAAAAAAGAATGCAAAACACCTCATTCCTGTTTATATTGATGTTAAAATATTTTTGATTACATGAGGTTAAATTTAATATTTATTATTAGTTATTATTTTGCCTACTTATTGTCACAACAAGAAATTTTATATTATTTATTGAGCTTACATTATCTTTCTATGAATAACGCTGATCTTATGGGTGGTGGACCAGCAGCCGGGGCATTCATTACCCGGGAGCTGATCAGACTGAATCCCAGGCCCTATCTCCAGTCTACTGTATCAGAATTTGCATTTTAGAAAAATCCATGGTGACTCATATGTATATTAAGTTTGAGACTGACTAATGTAATTCAGCCTTCTTTTATACAAACGGGCAAACTGATACCCAAAGTGGGACCCTGGCTGGTTCATGGATATCTGGCCACGTATCCTAAAGCCTGATCTTGGGAGTACTGAATACCTTACCCCACACTCCCTTATCCTGAGGACACTTTCACCTTTTACAATAAAAATAAAATAAGATAGCTGCGTCCATGACACAAAGAAGACATATCACTTAAATATGTAAGAAAATAGAATTCTAGGGTTTTCTTCAGCATTCGTGCAAGTTGGTCATTACTCTTAGGTGATAAACCTGCACTTTCTAAGCCGTCCTTACAAATACCATACATTGATGGAAAAAAAATTCCAGAATTTGAAGTCAATAATGTGCATTCCAATTGCTGAATAAATAAAAATGATTTTTAAGACTGGTTTCTTTATGCTAAGTAGGAAAGGACATGGAAATTACAGTTTTATAATGGAGCCCTTTACTGGAGGGTCTCACTCATTCTTTGGATGTCCCTCTTCTCACAATAGTTCAGCACATACAAGCTTTGAATAAAGGTTTGTTGAAAAGATTTATCCTGCTGATTAGGTTCTATACCTCAGGAAACATCCCTTCTTACATTGTCTGGCAACAATGTAAAGAAATTCAGGAAAATGCAATAGCTAAAATTAGTAGTGCTTTTATGCCAAAAGCCCCTTGTAACAAAGCACATTGCTAAGAGAAAATTCAAAAAGACACTATCCCTTGATTGTGAAAGCATTATCTGTGACACAGAAACATGAGGTTTCAGTTAAAATGAAATAATATTAAATGATATTAAGTGAAATATTTATTTTTGCAAAGATTTTTACAAAATATTAATCAAGCCTAATCAATTCCCAGTGCACAATGTATATGATCCATATGTTTTCTCTGATAAACGATCAGTTTTTGTTGGCCAAGTGGAAAATGTAGACTTCACTTTGGAAATGGATGTCTGTGTTATATAAATTGAATATGCTAAGGGAGAATAGGAAACACATTCACGAAATGGTTTTTTTAAATGATGTCAGTCATATGGGAAGGAAACTTTAACTCCCACTCTCTTCCTTTCAATTGTCCCATTTCCTCATGTTTTATCCATTACTCATGTCATGTTTTGTCATTAACCTAAATAAAATCATGGGACTTCAATCCTGCATACTATATACTCTGATGAACTGATGATTGTAGCATGTAACTACTTAAATGGTAATAATAATAAAAATTAATAGACCAAAATATTAATTTATGCATCATTAATTCAGAATAAATATTACAAATCAAATAGCAACATTTTCTCTATCCATGTCTTAAAAGAATATGGAATGATTCATTCATTCAATAATATTCATTGAGAACCTGTATGCCAAGCAGTGTACAGGCACTAGAAGAAAAGTCCCTGCCCTCCTGGGTGATTTGTTCTAGGGAGAAAGACAAACAATAAACACGTAGTAATGAACTGTGTGGTGTGTCAGAATGTAACAAGCCATGTGGAGAACACTGAGGGGATGCAGAGGAGGTGGGAGGACCATATTATATAGGGTGGTCTCAGATGGAGCAGCAACCCAAAGGAAGGGAAGGAGAAAGGCTTGCAGACCTGGGGGAGAGCAGCTTGGTCCACTGCAACAGAGTGGAAAAGCCCAAGGCAGGCACGTGCTTAGCAGGTTGACAACACAGTGTGAGGGTGGCAAGAGTGGCCTGGACCCAGGCAAGAGCAAAAGACGGTGTCAGGGAGGCAGGCAGGCCCTGATCATTGTAAGGACTGTGGGTTTTCCTCTAAGAGGGGAAGCCACTGGAGGGTTCAGCAGATTTATCATGATCTCACTTCACCTTTGGAAGGAATCATTTGGCTGCTGTATTAGAAATAGATTTTAGGGACCAAGGCAAGAGGAAGAAACAAGCTAGAGGACTATTGAACTAATCCCAGCATGAGACGATGGTGGCTTGGACCGGGATGATGGTGGTGGCGATAATGAAATCGTATCAAATTCTAAACATGTTTTAAAGGTGAAACCACAGGATTTGTAGATGAATTCGATGTGGTATATGAGAAGATAAAAGGAGATTTGGGGTTTTAAGCAATTTGAAGAATATCAATATGAGTTTCTGAGGAGCAGACATGGGGAGATTTGGGGTGAGAGAAGGCTCAAAGATTGCTTTTAGAAATTGATTTAATATGGTTTTTAAGCATTCCTTTTTTAAATTGGACAGATGAGAACAGAGTGTGAGGCAGAGCTGAGATGGGAGTCCTTGGCATTATTTCAGTCCCTGATACTGCATGAGATCAGCAAAGGATGGTGTGTAGATGGAGCAAAAAAGTTTGGGGGAATGAATTTCAGAAGATGCAACATGGAAAGGGGCTGGTTGTTGCTTAACTATTCAGATGTTAGTGTTCTTGTCTCTCAACTGAAGGGCCAGCTCCTTGAGGCTCCGGTCAGGTCTGTGTACTTACTGGGAACTGTGACCTTGGGCAATGCTCAATAAATACTTGGTGAATGAATCCATGGGTGACTGGATATATACCAGGCAATGCTTGGAAGGGCTACCAAGATAAAGGAAGGGAGAGTGAGAACCGTATGTGGCATCTTTATGTAGTGCCATCACTCCTCTCCTTGCTTAAGGAATGAATTTGGGACAGGAAGCCAAAGCTGTATAGCTCAATGGATTCTGGGCTCTTACTTTTCCAGACAGAGACCTTGAGTTCAAGTAAGAGTTTCACTTGGGACCTGGAAAGCTGGGCACAGGGGCACATGCCTGTAATTTCAGCCATTTGGGAAGCTAAGGATTACAAGTTCAAAGTCAGCTTCAGCACCTTAGTAAGACCCTGTCTCAAAATTTTAAAAAAAATAAATAAATTTAAAGACTCTCAGGTTTCCTGGGTTCAATCCCCAGTTTCCTCCCCCACAACCCAAAATATGGAGCCTAGGAGAGGGACAGCGGAGTGGTGAATTATCCCCCTCAGATCTCAATATATTGTTACATGGTCTTTTATGACTGGCTTCATTCACCTACCATGTTTTTTTCAGAAGCATCGTGTTGTGGCGTGCATTGGTCTTTCCTTCTCATGGCTGAGTAGCCCACTGCATGGATGTACCACATGACATTCATCATTTACCCATTCATCAGTTGATGGGCATTTGGAATCTTTGGCTATGATGAATGAATAATGTTGCCATGAACATTGGTGTACAAGTCCTTCCATATGTTCTCCATTCTCCTGGGTATATACTTAGAAGTGGAATATCTCAAATCAAATGGCACTTCTGTGTGACATTTTTAGGACCTTCCAGGTTGTTGTCCAATTGTACATTCCCACCAGCAATAATATGAGGTTTCAAATTTCTCCATGTCCTGGGCAATACTTGTTATTTTTTAATTCTAGTCATATTAGTGACTGTGAAGAAGATACCACATGGATTTGGGATATATCTTTTGCTTCAATTTCCCTGATGGATAACATTATTGAACATCTTTTGATGTACTTATTAGCATTTGTGCATTTTTTTGATGTACTTATTAGCATTTGTGCATTTTTCCTTCCACTACCACACACAGACTGGTTGGGATCTTATTTCTATTGTACTGGTTGACCTTACCTTTTCAATACTAACTTGAAACTTTCAATTAAACATACTAGTTCTAATCCTTGTCCCCAAAACAAAGATCTTTAAAGAATTTAATACATCATATCATCTTAGCCATTAACTAATATTTTGTTCCAACTTTATTTTTTGTTTGCCATTAAAATTACAAGTTTGCCATTATAATTATTTTATGAAACCAATGTTTACTTAGGTTACTAAGTAAACATGCACTCTTGCCAATTATGTTCCTTACAATTGCTCTCTGAATCTCACTCTTTCCTTCTGAGTTCAATTTCCTTCTTCCTGAAGGACATGATCAATATTTTTTCCAAGAAGACCTTATAAGGAATTAACTGAATTTCAATTATTTTTTAAAATTCTGTTCTCATTCTTGAATGATACTTTCGTTTGTACAAAGTCTTATTAACAGTTTCTTTGTTTAGGTTTTTGAAATGTTATTCCATTGATTTCTAGCTTCTATTGTTGCTATTGCTGTTCTCATTATTATTCCTCTAAGTAATTTGTCTTCCTTCTCTGGCTACATTTAGACTTTTGTGTGTATGTGCTGTCTCTAATGTTAATTTCATTTCTGTATCTAGATGCTTCTTTTTAATTTATTTGGCTGAAGTTTCATTATGTTTCTTAATATGAAGATTCACATTTTTAATCAATTGAAAAAAAACCTCAAACTTCATTCGCTTCTTTCCTTACAGCATGCCAGTGGTTGGCTCACTAGGGCATGCAGCTCTCCCCTCTCCCCCTCCCCCTCCCCTCCCCCTCCCCTTCCCCCTCCCTCCTCCTTTCCCTCTCCCTCTCCATATCCCTTTCATTCTCCCTCCCTGTCAGTTTGTGCTGTTTCTGGTCACTATCCACACTAGCTTCAAGACCACTTGAAGCTCTTTCTATTCTAATTGACTAGTCTATCACTTTTTTTTCTTCTCTAGAAGTTCTATTCGGCATGATAAAACTTGCCTGGTCTTTTCCCAATAGTGCATTCTTTTCTAGGGTTTTGATTCTATCCATTGTGTCTCTGAGCGTCTTGAACAGGCCCATTTTCTATTCTTTCTGTTTTCCACTCTATCATCTGTTCCTTGTGTTGCATATTCCTGACTTTGTCACTCATAGCAGGTTGCTTCACTGTGAGTTCTGGGCCCTTTTATGCACAGTTCTGTATCTTTTTAAAGTTCTGTACCATCAATCTCTTCCAAGTGGTTTGGCATTTGTTCCAGGAAGAAGTACCAAAAGCTTAAACCAATTATATTTTTTTTTCATCTGAGAAAGACTGCTAAAGATAGAGCCAGCAGCAGTGACCCAGGACAGTTGGTTGTATTGGACAGAACCAGCACAATGAAGAATATAGAAGACTCCGTTTCTCTGTTGCCTCTGCACATATAGGTGCGATTTATCCTATAATATTTTGACAGTCCCAGACTTGCTTGGAAAGACAGGATTAGTTCCAGTTCTCCTGCACAAGAGCTCAAGACTTCCTCTCACACTTCACATAAATGCTAGAACCCAGGTCCTCAATTTAGCCACTTCCACACACATGTCCCTGATCCCTTTTCCCTCCCCAGCTCAGCTCATCCCACCTAGTGTCTGGGCCTTAGGGAAGAGAAATACTCAAAAGCCAGTCTTCCTAAATCAAAATGTTTGAGCTTCAACCAAACATTTGAGCTTCAGTTCCTTTGCGACACTTCTCCCCAACCCTCCCCACCCAGCAATTCTGCCTCATGTTCTTCCAGCTCAAATGGGAGTGATCATGGGATTAACATGAGACCATACACTCTACCGCACCAGGTCACATTGCACTCCATGCCATCAGGGAGGTAGAAATGGTAAGGTTTAGTGTTAACTCGAGTGGAAAAAGAAGTCCAGGTTTTGCCATGTACATCTCTTCGTGTGATCTTCTCCCTAGTTCTCCTGTCAGTGTGCTAATTGCTCCCAACTGAATATCTGCCTGTAGCTAAAAAAAGGGTAAGAAAGAATTCTATGACCACAGCTATAACTGAAAAAAATGTGAGAAAATAAGGAGGAGTAAAAGGAAGGTAGAAAGGAGAGTATTTTAGAATGCATTTACCATGGTGAGTTTCCAAGTGGTTACTACAATGGTCAAGACAGATGCAAGACCTTCAGCCAAATAACAGCATGGCCTTCTGAAACCTTGACAGACTGAGCCTAACTTGCCATAGTGATGTATGAATTGTGTAGCTGAGACTAAAAAGGCAATTAAGTAGCTCTCATCTAGGATTAAAAGTTCTAAGACAAATTGTGGCACATCCGTTCAATGGAGTATTATTCAGCACCAAAAGGCAATGAATCCTCAAGACAAAAAGACATGGAGGAATCTTAAATGCATGTTGCTAAGTGACAGAATCTAATTGGAAAAGGCCACACTCTGTATGGAAAAGGCAAAACTACCGGAAGCCATAAAAAGATCTGTGGTTGACAGGAGTTAGCAGGGAGGGAGAATATGCAGATCACAGAGGATTTTTAAGGCAGTGAAACTAGAGGGTATGATACTGTAGTGGTGGATGCATTTGTCCAAACCCATAGAATGCACACTGAGAGTTCACTCCTATGTAAACTATGGGTTGAAATTAGCATATTAATTATAATGTTAATTATAATCAATTATAACTATAAATAATTAGATTAATATTGGCTCAGTTATAATAATATACCAGGGGATAAGGGAGTATACGGAAGCCCTTTATATTTTGTGCTCCTTTTTCTATAAACTTGACTGTTCTTTTTCTTTTTAAGAGGACACATAATACAGATGAGTTTTAATTTTTTTCACAATAACCTGAAGGTGGATTTACAAAATAAACAGAATGCAGTTTATCTTCTTTAAAAATTTCATCATCTAATTGTCTTTTTTTTATCATTGTACACAAATGGGGTACGACTATCATTTCTCTGGTTGTACACAAAATAGAGTCACACCATCTGTGTAATCATACATATACATTGGGTAATGATGTTTGTCTCATTCTGTTATTTTTCTTTCCACCCACCCCTTATTTTCCTCTATACAATCCATCCTTCCTCCATTCTTGCCTCCCTCCCACCCCAACCCCTGTTATGTATCATGATCCACTTATCAGAGAAATCATTTGGCCTTTGGTTTTTTGGGATTGGCTTATTTCACTTAGCATGATATTCTCCAACTCTGTCCATTTACCTGCAAATGCCATAATGTTATTCTTCTTTATGACTGAATAGTATTCCATTGTGTATATACACCATAATTTCTTTATCCATTCATCTATTGAAGGGCATCTAGGTTGGTTCCACAATCTAGCTATTCTGATTGAGCTGCTTTAACATTGATGTAGCTGTGTCACTGCAGTATGTTGATTTTAAGTCCTTTGGGTATTAGACAAGGAATGGGATATCTGGGTCAAATGGTGATTCCATTCCAAGTTTTCTAAGGAATCTCCATACTACTTTCCAGAGTGGCTGCACCAATTTGCAACCCCACCAGCAACATATGAGTGTACCTTTTTCCCCATATACTCGCCAACACCTATTGTTGCTTGTATTCTTGATAATAGACATTCTAATTGGAGTGAGATGAAATCTTAGGGTTGTTTTGATTTGCATTTCTCTTATTACTAGAGATGTTGAAGATTTTTTCATATATCTGTTGAATGTTTATAAATCTTCTTCTGTGAAGTGTCTGCTCATTTCCTTAGCCCATTTATTGACTGGGTTATTTGTATTCTTGGTGTAAAGTTTTTTTTGAGTTCTTCATAGATTCTGGAAATTAGTGCTATATTTGAAGTGTGTGTTGCAAAGATTTTCTCCCACTCTGTAGGCTCTCTCTTCACATTGTTGGTTATTTCCTTTGCTGAGAAAAGGCTTTTTAGTTTGTGAATCTATCCCAATTATTGATTCCTGCTTTTATTTCTTGTGCTTTGGGAGTCATGTCAAGGAAGTCTGTTCCTAGGCCCATGTGATGAAGATTGGGACCTACTTTTTCTTCTATTAGGTACAGGGTCTCTGATCTAATTCCTAGGTCCTTGATCCATTTTGAGTTGAGTTTTGTCAGGGTGAGAGAGAGGGGTTTAGTTTCATTTTGCTTCATATGGATTTCCAGTTTTCCCAGCACCATTTGTTGAAGAGGCTATCTTTTCTCCAACGTATGTTTTTGACACCTTTGTTTAGTATGAGAAAACTGTATTTACGTGCGTTTGTCTCTGTGTGCTCTGTTCTATACCATTGGTCTTGCTGTCTATTTTGGTGCCAATACCATGCCATTTTTGTTACTATTGCTCTGTAGCATAGTTGAAGCTCTGGTATTGTGATACCACCTGCTTTGCTCTTCCTGTTAAGGATTGCTTTAGCTATTCTGGGCCTCTTATTCTTCCAAACGAATTTTGTGATTGCTTTTTCTACTTCTCTGAGGTATGTCATTGAGATTTTAATTGGAATTGCATTGAATTTGTATACTGCTTTGATAGTAGCGCCATTTTGGCATTATTAATTCTGCCTATCCAAGAACATGGGAGATCTTTCCATCTTCTCAGGTTTTCTTTAATTTCTTTCTTTAGTGTTCTGTAGTTCTCATTGTAAAGGTCTTTCACCTCTTTTGTTAGATTGATTTCAAAGTGTTCTTTTTTTTAGGCTATTGTGAATGGGGTAGTTTTCCTAATTTCTCTTTCCTAATTTTCCTAATTCATCACATATGAATAAAAATGCATTAGATTTATGAGTGTTGATCTTATATCCTGCTACTTTACTGAATTCATTTATGAGTTCCAGAAGTTTTCTGGTGGAATTTTTCAGCTCCTCTAAATATAGAATCACATAATCAGCAAATAGGTATAGTTTGAGCTCTTCTTTTCCTATTCATATCTCTTTAATTTCTGTGGTCTGTCTAATTGCACTGGTTAGAGTTTCAAGGACTATGTTGAATAGAAGTGGTGAAAGAGGGCATCCCAGCCATGTTCCAGTTTTTAGGGGGAATGCTTTTGGTTTTTCTCCATTTAGAATGATGTTGGCTTTGGGTTTAGCATAGATAGCCTTTACAATGTTCCTACTATCCCTATTTTTTCTAATGTTTTGAGCATGAAAGGGTGCTGTATTGTATAAATGCCTTTTCTGCATCTATTGAAATAATCATGTGATTCTTAACTTTAAGTCTGTTGATGTGAAGAATTACATTTATTGATTCCCAGATATTGAACCAACCTTGCATTCCTGGGATGAAACCCACTTGATCATGGTGCACTATCTTTTTAATATGTTTTTGTATGCAATTTACTAAAATTTTGCTAAGAATTTTTGCATCTGTGTTCATTAGGGATGTTGGCCTGAAGTTTCCTTTCCTAAATGTGTCTTTGTCTGGTTTTGGTATCAGGATGATATTAGCTTCATAGAATGAGTTTGGAAGGGTTCCCTCCTCTTCTATTTCATGGAATACTTTGAGGAGTATTGGAATGAGTTCTTTTTTGAAGGTCTTGTAGAACTCAGCTGAGAATCCGTCTGGTCCCAGACTTTTCTTGGTTGGTAGGCTTTTGATGACTTCTTCTATTTCATTGCTTGAAATTGATCTATTTAAATTGTGTATGTCCTCCAGATTCAGTTTGGGTGAATCATATGTCTCTAGAAACCTGTCAATGTCTTTGAGATTTTATATTTTGTTGGAGTATGGATTTTCAAAATAGTTTCTAACTATGTTTTGTATTTCAATAGTGTCTGTCATGATAGTTCCTTTTTCATCACGAATTTGTAATTTGAGTTTTCTCTCTCCTTCTCTTTGTTAGTGTGGCTAAGGGTTTATCAACTTCGTTTATTTTTTTTTCAAAGAACCAACTTTTTGTTTTTTCAATTTTTTGAATTGTTTCTTTTGTTTCAATTTCATTGATTTCCACTCTGATTTAATTATTTCCTGTCTTCTACTACTTTTGGTGTTGGTCTGTTCTTCTTTTTCTAGGGCTTTCAGATGTAATGTTAGGCCGTTTATTTGTTGACTTTTTCTTCTTTTATTGAATACACTCCATGTAATGAATTTTCCTCTTAGTACTGCTTTTATAGTGTCCCAGAGACCTTAATATGTTATATCTTTGTTCTCATTTACCTCTAAGAATTTTTTTATCTCCCCCCTGATGTCTTCTGTTATCCATGCATCATTCAATAGGGTATTATCTAGTTTCCAGATGTTGGAGTAGTTTCTGTTTTTTTTCTTTTATCATTGATTTCTAATTTCATTTCATTATGATCTGATATAATACAAGGTAGTATCTCTATTTTTTTGTATTTGCTAAAAGTAGCTTTGTGGCATAATATATGGTCTATTTTAGAGAAGGATCCAGGTGCTGCTGAGAAGAAAGTGTATTCACTTGTTGATGGATGGAATATTCTGTATATGTCTGTTAAATCTAAATTATTGATTGTGTTATCGAGTTCTATGGTTTCTTTGTTCAATTTTTGTTTGGAAGGTCTGTCCAGTGATGAGAGAGGTGTGTTAATGTCACCTAGTATTTTCGTGTTGTGGTCTATTTGATACCTGGAAGTGAGAAGGATTTGTTTAATGTACATGGAAGCACCATTGTTTGGGCCATAAATATTTATTATTGTTATGTCTTGTTGATTTATGCTTCCCTTAAGAAGTGTGAAATTTCCTTCTTTATCCCTTCTGAGTAACTTTGGCTTGAAGTCTGCCTTGTCTGATATGAGGATGGAAACCTCCACTTTTTTTACTGAGTCCATGTACATGGTATGTTTTTTCCCATTCTTTCACCTTTAGTCTGTGGGTATCTTTTTCTATGAGATGAGTCTCTTGAAGGCAACATATTGTTGGGCCTTTCTTTTTAATCCAATTTGCCAGTCTGTGTCTTTTGATTGATGAGTTGAGACCATTAACATTCAGGGTTATTATTGAGATATGACTTGTATTCCTGGTCATTTGGGCTTATTTTTGGTTTTTAACTTGACTTGGTTTCTCCTTTAATTGGCTATTCCTTTAGGGTAGTTCCTTTGCTGACTTACATTGTTGTTTTTCATTTCTTCTTCATGGAATATTTTGCTGAGAATGTTCCATAGTGCAGGGTTTCTATTTGCAAATTCTTTTAGTTTTTGTTTATCATGGAAGGATTTTATTTCATCATCAAATCTGAAGGTAAGTTCTGCTGGGTATAAGATTCTTGGTTGGCATCCATTTTCTTTCAGGGCTTGAAATATGTTGTTTCAGGAGGTCCTGCTAGCTTTTAGGATCTGGGCTGAGAAATCTGCTGATGTCTGTATTGGTTTTGCCCTAAATGTAATCTGATGCTTTTCTCTCGCAACCTTTAAAATTCTATATTTTGTATGTTGGGTATTTTCATTATAATGTGCCTTGGTGTGGATATATTGTAATTTTGTACATTTGGTGTCCTGTAAACCTCTTGTATTTGATTTTCCATTTCATTCTTCAGATTTGGGAAATTTTCTGATATTATTTCATTGAATAGATTATTCATTCCTTTGGTTTGTATCTCTGTGCCTTCTTCAATCCCAATAATTCTTAAATGTGGTCTTTTCATGATATCCCATAATTCTTGGAGGTTCCTTTCTTGATTTCTTATCATCTTCTCTGTTTGGTCACCTTTGTTTTCAAGATTAAATATTTTGTCTTCATCGTCTGAGGTTCTGTCTTCCACGTACTCTAGCCTGTTGGTTATGCTTTCTATTGAGTCTATTCATTTCAAGGACTTCTGTTTGTTTGTTTGTTTGTTTTCAGAACCTCTGTGTCTTTATTGAAATGATCTTTTTGCTTCCTGCATTTGCTCATTTAACTGTTTATTTGTATGATCATTCATTGCCTGCATTTACTCTCTTATCTCTTCATTTGCTTCTCTGGTCATTTTAATTATGTACATTCTGAACTCTCTTTCTGACATTTTTTTCTGTCATGCTGTCACTGGATTCCATTGATATAGTATCTAGGTTTGTTTGGGACACTTTCTTCCCTTGTTTTCTCATATTGTTTATCTTCCCCTCTAGCAGTGCAAATCCGAGGTATTACAGTTTCCTCCCTACAGACTTATGATGTCCCTGCAGGTTTCCACCTTGAAGTGAGAGATCAATATTAGCAGCACACCATATGAACAATATGCATCCTTCACCCAAATAGTCCCTATTAAGATATTAACCATATTGTCTTAATAAACAGAGATAATGAGCTCAATTATTATCTACAGCATAACCAATAGGTTTGTGATAAGGATCACAATTTCTAATGGTGGGCAAAGAGGATGGGGAGGGGTATAGGATATAATGTTAACGAGATAAGAAGTGAATCTATAGAGGTACTAGGTCGTAGGAATAGTGAAAGCAGAATTAAAAGAAATTGGTTGTTAGCATGATAAAAGGGAGAAAAAGTCCCCAAGGAATCAGATAGATAAGAAGAAAATAGAGTGAGAAAAATATTAATAAAAGAAAATGAAAGTAGGCATAATAGGAATAATTATAATAATATTGCTAATAAAAAATTCTACAATAAAACTATACTGTACAATTCAAACCTTCTAGTCTTCAGTAGCCTGATGCCTGAGAGGAATTTGATAATGCAGTGTCCCAAGAAAGGTGCTACCCCCTAGAGATGTTGGCCTCCAGGTCGGGAATAATCCATGCTAGCTGGCAGAGGCAACCCCATGTGTTGATAGATGGTCAGCTGCAGTGCAGGTGCTAGATGGTGCCGGGCACAGGTGCTGGAGACAGTGGTCACCAGCTGGGCCAGGTCTTGAAGCAGGAGATGTACACAGGTGCTGGGCCTGGTCTTAAGACTGTTCTTAAAAAATTAAATCTATTGGCTGACTGTGATGGTTCATGCCTGTAATCCCATTTACTCCAGAGTTTGAGGCAGGAGGATCCCAAGTTCAAAGCCAGCCTCAGCAACTTAGCAAGACCCTGTCTCAAAATTAAAAATTTGAAAAAGGGGCTAGAATATAGCTCAGTGGTAGAGTACTTGCCTAGCATGCTGGGCTTAATCCCCCAAGCCACAAACAAAATTAAGTCTATTAATTTAAAAAATAATGAATAAACAAACCCTGAAACATGTTCTATTGGCATGGTTGAGAGTGGGAGCGTGGGGAGAAGCAGATTATTCTCAGTGGATGGGGGTTGGGACATATGGTTTTGCTTGCATGATTTATTGAGTGAATATAAAGTCTACCTTCCTTCAGACTTCAGCCTTCTAATGAAGTCATCTTAGTGAAATAGTCCACTGCACATGTGCCTTGTCCCTGTGTTCAGGACCACATGAATCTGTATCTACCGTAGAATGCTAAGAAGAGAAAGGACACACCTTAATTAACACTATTGGGCACAACTTTTCTGTCCCAGTCTTAGCAGCCCTTTGAAGGGTGCCAAGGGCTCCATTCACTCTCTTCAGCACCAACAAATTCACTTTGCACCATATTCATTATTTTACTGCATGTTTTTGTTGAACTGGTGCTGAGCTTGAACTCAGGGCTTCATGCACACTAAGCACACGCTCTGCCACTAAGCTACACATCCAGCCCCATGCATGTTCTCTCTTTTTTTAAAAATCAACTTTATTGTAGTATAATTTACATATAAGCAAGTGAGCCTGTTTAAATAACTGTTCAATGAAATTTGACAGATGCAATCAGCATGTAAACACCACCACATTCTTGTCTCTTAGCACACTGGACCTGGAAATGGTCTCACCTCCTGCCCCCAATCCTCCAAGTATGTAAACCCCAGCTTCCCTTCAGGTCTGAGTTCTTGTGTAGGGGTCCTTTGCATGTCCTTTAATGAACTGAAAAAGCTGCCCTTGTGGGCCTAGTGTCACTTGCTATCCTCTACCCCCTGCCAAATCTGTCACCCAATGCTCATCCCAACTTTGCTTTCTGCAGTAAGACCAGCTCTATTGCCTTCTGGGCCAGGGTGAGCAAATTGTCCTCCTGGGAGGCCCAGCACCTCCATTTTGTGCTCTGGATCACCCCACTCCATAGCACCTGTCCACAGTCCCCTGAGCCTCCTGCCCTCGTGCACTCCTCATTGCCCATGGTGGGAACCTCACCCCCCAACCATTAGGTGCCAGTCTTTCCCCATCAGGCAGCAGCTGTAATTCCCTCAGTTCCAGTGGGAATCCCAGAGCTTCAGGATGGGGCTGCCCCAAGGAAATGTGTGGTGGCTGCTGCAGGGACCATTGATGTGGGAACAGATTGCCAGTGGGCTCCTGCCCAGGTTGGATGCCAGCCCCATCCAGAGAGGTGGGAGGCAGAATCCCACTCCTTGGAGAGGCGGTGGGAGCAGTGGGGGAAGGCAATCTGGGGCTGAGCGGGTTGTCTTTCTGATGGGACCATGGCATTCATTAGTGATGAGATCTTAAATGTGAGTTATCTATAAATATTCCCTCTATAAAATGGGCAAAGCTAGTACCTTCCCAGAAGGTTAAGGCTTAAATAAATTAATATATAAAGCACTTGCAATAGGACATGGTGATTAGAAAGTGTTATATATATGTACATTTTTATATACATTATATATACATTTTACATATATATATATGCTCTGTCATCACTAAGTTGCAAATTGCCTTCTATGGACACTTCAATGATTATGGAGTTGGCTCATTTCTTCCTAGGTTCTCTGAATGATTTCCATATCTAAACCTCTATCCCTGACATCTCCAAAGAGTCTCTACATTTGAATGCAAGCACTACACAACTCCTGTGAGCAAGGAAGGAAGCCGCTTCAGGGCAGAGATAACTCCCTGCCTGTAAGAAGCATGCAATCCCCTCACCATTCTTACCATATTTATGAGGAAGACCCCCTGGAAAGGAATCTGGGTTTCATGCTGGCTGTAACAGAAAGTCCCTGAAGAGTCTAGCACAGGAGAAGGAGTCACCCTGCTGATTCTGGCTACTACAGAGAAAATGAGGCCAAAGAGTGAGAGGAGAGAGAGGAAAAATCTGAGTGATAGAGGTGCTGTTGAAAAGAAAACAGGAGTAAGAGGAAGTCAAGGGGAAACATTCCAAATATATTTTTTTACTTCTGAGATACATTGTGCTCAGTCTACAGGGTGACACATTCCATGACGAATCCTGGCCAGAGAGTGAGACACCATCCACCTCAGAACTTTTCAGGACTAGTAGCTACTACTACTCCTTAGCCCCCAACATGACTGCCTCCCCCAGAGAATAGGATGCTGTTATTCAGCATATGCCTGGTGGGATAGGGTGCCAGTTGGGTACTCCCTGGGTTTGGGAGCACAAAGTACTAACAGGCATTGGAACCACAACCCAGGTCCTGCCTATGGGCTGTATAAGTGTTCTAGGGCTGTCATAGCAAAGTACTGCAAGCTAGGTGGCTTAAACAACAGAAATGGGTTGTCTCACAGTTCTGGAGGTGAAAAGTCCAAAATCAAATTATTAGCAGAGTAGATTCCCCCTGAGACTTGGAGGGAACGATCTTCCCCAGGACTCTCTCCTAGCTTCTGGTAATTCCTTGGTTTGCAGCATGTCTTCAGCCTTTCTGTAACATTCTCCCTCTGTCCTTGTCTGTCTCCAAAATCCCCCTTTTTATAAGAACACTGGTCATACTGGATTAGGGCCCACCAGAATGACCTCATTTTAACTTCACTACCTCTGTAAAGATCCTGCCTTCAATTAAAGTTACATTCTGAGGTACTGAGGGCTAGGATTTCAATATGCGAATTTGGCAGGAGGGAGGCACAATTTGGTTCCATAACATGGGGAAAGGGATGGAAGACATATAGCACAGTTGGGCCTAAATCAGGAGAAGCATTGACCTAGGGCAGCTCAGGCCAAGGGAAGTGAGCAGAAGCCAAGAGCCAGTTGCAGCAGTGGAGAAAGAACATCAAAGGTAAAACTTAAAAGCCTCAGGCTGCTTGCTAATGAGGGCTAGCTGGGGCAGCAGCCCCCAAAGCTGTGCTGACATTCATGCCAGGGGTGGGCAGTCAGATGAAAGTCATCTACTCAGGCTCTGCCAGCAGAATGGAGGTAAGGACTGGTGCAACCATAGGGGTGTTAGGTTCTCCCTTATCCGTCTTGTCCATGAATGAATGAATGAATGAATGGTGCCAGGTGGAAGAAATTGTGAAGTCCTGGTGCAGAGAGATAGGCTTGGATTTGGGGAGAAAATTCAAGAATTTCAGGGGGTTGTATTTTCCAGCTAAGAGGTCAGAATCCTTTAATAAGACAGTCCTGCTTGGTGACTCTGACAGAAGCATAGAAGGTGGGTGGCTGGATTCACACCAAGCTGTGGATTTGCAGGGCTGCTGCAAAAGAAGGAAGGAAATGATGACTGTTGTGAAAATTCAGGAAAGGAATCATCAAGCATAGCCTCAGGCTGGGAAGGGGAGCAGCAAGTCCACATCTCTAAAAAGCACCCACTGCCACAGTCTCATTCAGGACCACAGTTCGACTTCCTAAATCCCATCTTCTCCTGCCTCCATCTTGCCCACCCTTGCCCACCTGCCCCTTCCATTCTGCACACTACTCCAGAATAAGCTGGAAGATCGGATTCTCCGTGGAGGATGGTTCAGTTGCTGTCCACCCACCACTGCCGAGGCATAGAGGACACAGTCGGCTGCACACCCAGCTATTCTGTTCTGCAGGGGAAGCCAAATCACATAGGAAAAAGAGCAGTGTTGTCAAATCAGAGATGCTTGTGGCTGACGTCACTCCACCTGCTGTACTGACAAAGGGCAGGTTGGATGCACCATCATCCAAACACGACTTCATTCATGCGGTTCCCTTAGTCTAGAAGGTGTTTTTCCCTTTGGTTCCTCACCCGTCAGGAACACCTATCATCCTTCAAGATCCAGCTTCCTTCCAGAATCCTTCATTAACCACACCAGTTTGCAATGGCCCCTCCTACCTCCACTTAGCCCTCATTCTCCTCTTTCTTGAGATCAATATTTCAAATGTCCATGAAATTAACATTTTTGGATACCAATGTGACAGGTGGTACATCAGGTGCTGTCATTTAAATGATTCTTACTGGATATCCTTAAAGAGATGATATCAAGCCCCTCACAGATGAGAAGAATGCAGAACAAAGCCAACATGTCTGAGCAAAGACCTTTACGCACTTGACTTCACTCAACCAGCTCAGCAGCTCTGAGATGAGTTTTATTTTACAGGTGAAATAAATCAACATGTGGTAGCTCATTGCCAGTGATGGAGCTCATTGTCAGTCTAACCCAAGTGCATCTGCCTCCAAAGCCCACAGCCTTTCCTCTTGACATCTGCCCAGGGAGCCCATGATCTTCGCCACTATGACCCCTCCCATAGCTTATATTATAAAACCTTATACACGGGGGATGCCCAGTGAATTTGTTCATTTATTCCCCAGGTATTTATTGAGCATTCCATATGTTTCCTGCACTCTTCTAACTGCTGAGAATATAATAATAAACAAGATGGGCAAAAATCTCAGCCCTCATAGTGATTATTTTCTAATGGGGACAATAAACAAAAAGAAAAATTACTATACATGACATGGCATGAAACTGGAGAAAAATGAGTGTGTGCAGAGTCAGAGGAGGTTGCTGTTTAAATGGCAAGACTGGGAAAGTTGCCACTTACAACAGTAAAGAGGCAAGATAGTCAAAGACCTCAATAAAGAACATTCCTGGCAGAGGGTACATTCCAGATAAAAAGCATTGGGTTTGGCATGTTTGAGTAACCCCTAAACCAGTCCTAAGGATAGAATAGATGTGTCCCCAAAATTCATATGTTGAAGCCCTAACCCCCAACGTGTCTGTGTTTAGAATAAGAAAGTAATTAAGGTTAAATGAGGCCATGAGGGTGGGAACCTGAGTCCAATAGGATTAGTGTCCTTATAAGAGACACAGAAGGGCTAACTTGCTCTCTTGCTCTCTCCTTGTCCCTATGAGGACATAGTAAGAAGATGACCATCTATAAGCCATGAAGAGAAGCCTCATCAGAAAACCACCCTGTCAGGCACTGATCTGGAAACTCCCAGTAGCTGGAATTGTGAGAAAATAATTTCTGGTGTCAAAGTCACCCAATCTATGGTGTTTTGTTATGTCAGCCCAAGCATCTAAAACAGCCAAGTGTAGCAAAGAAAGACAAGCAAGGAAGAACAGGAGATGAACTCACAGAGGTAGCTTGAGATGGGGGTGTGGTCTGGTTTGGCAAGACAAGTAGCTAGAGTTGTGTAGGTCACTGTAAAGATTGGGTTTTTACTGAGTGCAGGATTTTGAGCAATGGAGGATTTTGAGCCCAATGGAGGACTTTGATACAATTCACTTTATTACTCTGATTACTGCTTTGAGAATAGATTTAAAGGTTCAGTAGAGAAAGCAGGAACTAATTAGGAGTCCGCTGCACTAATACATAGCAAGAGGCAAGCAGCCTAGACCAGGTTAGTAACATGAAGTGATCAGATTAGGAATATAAGTTTGCTAACATTTTTATTGTGGAATAATAAAGTCATACATAAAATTTCATTAAGCATATACTGCATAACAATACTATTAATGGCCCTGTAGCCACCACACATCTTAAGAACCCCAGAATTCCTCATACATAATCCCATCCCAACACAAACGCCTGTCCATTGTAAGTGATCTGTCTCTTAGCATAATCATTTCCTTGTTCTTCTTCAGTTTTTGAACTTGGTGTAGATAGAAATATACAATGTCCACTCATGTGTCTTGAAGTGTCTCATGTAATGTCATATTTGTGAGATTCATCCATGGTACATGGAGGTGTACCTGGTTCCTTTCAAGTGCTCTAGAGCATTGGATTGTATGAACATGACTCACTGTATTTATCCATTCCATCAATGGTAGACATTTGGGCTATTTCCAGTTTTAAGCCATCATGAATATCCCTTCAATGTTTTTGCATGTGTCTCCTGGTATATATATTTCTTTAGTAGTCACCCAGGAGTGGAATTGCCAGGTCATAGCGTATGGTGTCTTCAACTTCACAAGATAATATCAAAATGTTTTCCAAAGTGGTTGCTACAATATACTGCTCCAGGAGTCCAGCTGTTCCAAAACTTAAAATTTACTTTCAGCAATTCTGAAGATTGTATTATGCAATTTCCTGAGTATTAATGGGATTTGTCACCTTTTCAGGTTCAATGATAATTTGAACACCTCCTTGGGGAATTGCTCATCTTCAACACAAGATGGAGATCCAAGATGGCGAACTAGAGGGAGGCTGCATTCCTTGTCTCTCCATGACTTGGGATTCAAACAAAGGAAATACTGTTTCTCTGTGAGACAACTGTTACTGCCCACCAAGTCCCTGCTGTTTATCCCCCATTTGTCTGCCATGACCACCTGTGTTCTACCAGCACATGGCCCACCTTTTGAGCACAGATCACTTGCTGACCATCACCTACCATCCACCATTTGCCCATTTGCCCACCTCTTGCCTGCCTATCACGCACTTTCACCTACCCATCCCCTGCCATCTGACATCCACCCACAGATCACCTGCTGTTAGCCTGCAGACCACTGGCAGATCACCCACTGTCTGCTGCCCACTGCTACCTGGAAGTCCATTGTCTCAATACCCACAGGTTTGGTTATACATAGCTACTGCCATCTTGGAACAGGGCCTGCAGGCTTGCTGCCACCAGCACCACCATCTCAGGGCATAGGCACCTCAGTCTGGACACACCAGCCTGGGTCTAGAAATATACTGGGATACTTGCAGGTCTGATTGCACCTGAGGTCTTTCTGCTGGGTGTGCAGGCTCACTCCTTTGTATGAGTGCATCCCTGGTGGTCTCCCTGCAAGTTGAAAGGGCATTGAGATCTTGGGACTATAGCAAGGCAGAACCTAGGGAAGCTGAAGCCCAGGTACATCAGATTGCAGCTGGGTTTGTGTGGGCCAGTCTGGGTTTGGCAGCCTGTGGAAAGCTGGAGACTAAGGGTAGTTTCCCAGGGGGAGCATAGGTTGGAGAAACTGGAGAAAACCTGGCTCTCTCCAGCCCAGTGTGTCCTGAAGTGCACAGGGACAGAAGGGGCCAGCTAAAATGGGTGGGAAGACTGGAAGAGGGTGTGAGCGCATCTTGCTATTGGCTCACCCACCCCCAGCGCCCATGGGACTGGAGCTAACATCAAACTTTAGACAACCCCACCTATCCAGAGAAAATTTATAAAAGTCAACTGAAGCAATCATCAATGTTCCATTGAGACTTTCCTTTTTTTTTTTTTTTTTTTCCTCTCCCTCGCATACATCTACCATCTTTGAATCCAAGCATTTTTAATGCATCAATTTATTAAGGAATGGAATGTCTGAATAGTATATTACAGTTTTGTTGTGTATTCTTATATTTTATCCTTTTTTCAATCTGTATATATTTTTTTCTCACCTATCTGTCTCACTTCTCTCACACTAACAGCCAACCTCTATTAATTCCTCCCTTGAATTTACTGTAAATTTTTACCTCTATCTTCTCTCCTTCTCCCTCACAAACATCACATCTTACATTGCTTTTGTTCCCTCATTATCCATCATTTGAAGTGGTAAACCCTTTTAGCAAACTTACTGTTTATGTTGTAGACAGTAATTGAACACAACATTTCTGTTTATTGAGACAAACTATAGATGCCTTAATAGGAGCTATTTGGTTTAAGGTGGTATATTGTTTGTATTGGGTGCTATTAATATTGGTCTCCCCCAAAAGGGTGAGGGACTGGAAACCTTCAGGGACACTCTAAGCCTACAGGGTAGAAACTGTACTGTCTCAGTTCCATATCACTAGATGGGAAGACACACAAACAACATGAAAAAACAAGGGAGCAAAGCACCTCAAATAAGCCAAGATATTCCAACAATAGAATCCATAGACAACACAGTAGAAGAAATGTCAAAGGAGTTTAGAAGGTATGTCATTAGAGCAATTTTTGAAATAAAGGATGGTATCAGAGAGAAAATACAGGAAGTGAAAGATAACTTCAACAAAGAAGCAGAGATTATAAAAAGTAATAAGGCAGAAATCCTTGAAATGAAGGAAGCAATAAACCAAATTAAAAATTCAATGGAAAGTGTCACCAACAGAGTAGATCACTTAGAAGACAGAACTTCAGACAATGAGGACAAAATATATACTCTTGAAAATAAAGTTGACCGCACAGAGAAGATGGTACAAAACCATGAACAGAACTTCCAAGAAATATGGGATAATATGAAAAGACCAAATTTAAGATTTATTGGAATAGACAAAGACATGGACATACAAACCAAGGAATGCACAATCTTTTCAATAACATATCTGAAAATATCCCAAATCTAAAGAATGAAATGGAAAATCAACTACAAGAGGCTTACAGGATCCCAAATGTACAAGATTACAGCAGACCCAAACCAAGGTACATTATAATGAGAATGACTAACATACATAATAAGGATAGAATTTTAAAGGCTGTGAGAAAAAAATCAAATTACATACTGGAGGAAACCAACTCAGATTTCACCTGATTTCTCAACCCAGATTCTCAATGTCAGAGGTCCTGGAATAATATAATGAAGCTCTGAAAGAAAATGGATGCCAACCAAGAATTTTATACCCAGCAAAATTAAGTTTCAGATTTGAAGATAAAATTTAAAAACTTCCATGATAAACAAAAGTTAAAAGAATTCACAACTAGAAAGCCTGTACTACAGAACATTCTCAGCAAAATATTCCATGAGGAGGAAATGAAAAAAAAAAGACAATGAAAATCAGCAAAGGGAAGAGCTACAATAAAGGAAAAATCAATTGAAGGAGAAATTAAATCAGGTTAAAAACCAAAAATAAACCGAAATGACCAGGAATACAAATCATATCTCAATAATAACTCTGAAGGTTAATGGCCTAAACCAAATCAAAAGACACAGACTGGCAGATAAGATTTTTTAAAAAGAGACCCATCAATATACTGTCGTCAAGAGGCTCACTTCCTAGGCAAAGACATCCACAGACTGAATGTGAAAGGTTGGGAAAAAATATCACTCACATGGACTGCATAAACAAGCAGGGACTTCCATGTCACACAAAGGGAACTTCAAACCAAAGTTAGTCAGGGATAAAGAAGGACATTTCATACTGCTTAAGGGAATTATATATCAATAAGACATAACAATCATTAATATACATGCCCAAAGAATAGAGCATCTACATATATCAAACAAACCCTTCTCAATTCAAGAACCAAATAGACCATAACACAATAATACTGGGTGACTTTAACACAACTCTCTCACCACTGGATAGATCTTCCAAACAAAAACTAAACAAAGAAACTACAGGGGCCGGGGATATAGCTCAGTTGGTAGAGTGCTTGCCTTGCAAGCATAAGGCCCTGGGTTCAATCCCCAGCACCACAATAAAAGAAAAAAAAAAGACTATATATACAGAGAGAGTATTTCATCCATCATCAAGTGAATATATACTTTCTTCTCAGGGGCACATGGATCCTTCTCTAAAATAGACCATATGTTATGCCACAAAGCAACTCTCAGCAAATACAAAAAAAAAAAAAAACAGAAATACTACCCTGCATTCTATCAGATCATAATGGAATGAAACTAGAAATCAACAATAATATAAAAAACAGAAGTTACTCCAAAATCTGGACACTAAATAGCATGTTTTTGAGTGACAAATGGATAGCAGAAGACATCAGGGACCTTAAGAAAAGAACCAAAACCAATGCTCCTCGAATTATTCCGTGAAATAGAAAAGGTTGGAACCCTTCCAAACTCATTCTATGAGGCTCCTGTCATGCTGATACCAAAACTAAACAAAGACACATCAAGGAAAGAAAACTTCAGACTGATATCCCTGATGAACACAGATGCAAAAATTCTCAATAAAATTCTGGCAAATCGCATACAAAAACATATTTAAAAAATAGTGCACCACGATCAAGTGGGTTTCATCCCAGGGATGCAAGGTTGGTTCAACATACAGAAATCAACATAATACATCGCATCAAAAGACTTAAAGACAAGAATCATATGATTATCTCAATAGACACGGAAAAAGCATTTGACAAAATACAGCACCTCTTCATGTTCAAAACACTAGAAAAACTAGGAATAATAGGAACATACCTAAACATTGTAAAGGCTATCTATGCTAAGTCCAAGGCCAACATAATCCTAAATGGAGAAAAATTGAAAGCATTTCCTCTAAAAACTGGAACAAGACAGGGATGCCTTCTTTCACCACTTCTATTCAACCTAGTCCTTGAAACTCTAGCCAGAGCAATCAGACAGCCAAAATAAATTAAAGGGATACCAATAGGAAAAGAACTCAAACTATCGCTATTTGTCCATGACATGATTCTATATTTAGAAGATCCAAAAAATTCCACCAGAAAACATCTAGAACTCATAAATGAATTCAGTAAAGTAGCAGGATATAAAATTGATACCCATAAATCAAATGCATTTCTATACATGTGCAATGAATCCACTGCGAGAGAAATTAAAAAAACCACTCCATTCACAATAGTCTCAAAAAAAAAATAAAGTACTTGGGAATCAACCTAATAAGAGAGGTATAAGTCCTCTACAATGAAAACTACAGAACACTACAGAAAGAAATTGAAGAAGAGCTTAGAAGATGGAAAGATCTCCCATGTTCTTGGATAGACAGGATTAATATAGTCAAAATGGCCATACTACCAAAAGTGTTATATAGATTTAATGCAATTTCTATTAAAATTCCAATGACATTTTTCATAGAACTAGAAAAAGCAATCATGAAATTCATTTGGAAAAATAAGAGACTCAGCATTGCCAAAGCAATCCTTAGAAAGAAGAGGCAATCCTTAGAAGAGGGAAGCAGGAGGCATCACAATACCAGACCTTAAACTGTACTACAGAGCCATAGTAATGGCATGGTATTGGCACCAAAATAGACATGTAGACCAATGGTACAAATAGAAGATACAGAGACAAACCCACATAAATACGGTTATCTCACATGAGGCAAAGGTGCCAAAAACATACATTGAAGAAAATACAGCCTCTTCAACAAATGGCGCTAGGAAAGCTGGAAATTCATATATAACAAAATGAAATTTAACTTCTATCTCTCAAACTGCACAAAAATCAACTCAAAGTGGATCAAAGACTTAGGCACTAGAACAGAGACCCTGCACCTAATAGAAGAAAAAGTAGGCCCAAATCATTATCTTGTCAGTTTAGGACCTGACTTCCTTAACAATACTCCTAATGTGCAAGTAAAATCAAGAATCAATAAGTGGGATGGATTCAAACTAAAAAGCTTCTTCTCAGCAAAGGAAACAATCAACAATGTGAAGAGAGAGCCTACAGAATGGTAGAAAATCTTTACCATGCACCTCAGATAAAGCAATAATCTCCGGGATATATAAAAACCTCAAAACACTTAGCACCAAAATAACAAATAACCCAATCAATAGATGGGCTAAACAACTGAACAGACATATCTCAGAAGAAGAAATACAATCGATCAACAAACATGAAAAAATGTTCATCATCTCTAGCAGTTAGAAAAATGCAAATCAAACTCTAAGATTTCATCTCACTCCAGTCAGAATGGCAAATATCAAGAATACAAGCAATAGTTAAGTGTTGGAGAGGATGTGGGGGGAAAAGTACACTCATACATTGCTGGTGGGAATACAAAATGGTGCAACCATTATGGAAAGCAGTATAAAGATTCTTCAGAAAACTTGGAATGGAACCCCCATTTGACACAGCTATCCCACTCCTCGGTTAATACCCAAAGAACTTAAAATCAGCATACTACAATGACACAGCCACATCAATGTTTACAGCAGCTCAATTCACAATAGCTAAACTATGGAACCAACCTAGGTGTCCTTCAACAGATGAATGGATAAAGAAAATGTGGTATATATACACAATGGAATATTACTCAGCCTTAAAGAAGACTAAAATTAAGGCATTTGCAGGTAAATGAATGGAACTAGATAATATCATGCTAAGTCAAATAAGCCACCCCCAAAAAACCAAAGGTCGAATGTTTTCTCTGATAAGTGGATGCTAATCCATAGAGGTGGGGTGGGTGGGGAAGAATAAAGGAACTTTGGATTGTGCAGAGGGGAGAAAGGGGAGGGGAGGGGCACTGTGGATGGGAAGGACATTGAAACAAGACAGACCTTATTACCCTATATACAGGTATGATTCCACTATTGGTGTGACTCAGCACCATGTACAGCCAGAGGAATGAAAAATTATGCTCCATTTGTGTACAATGTGTCAAAATGCATTGTACTGTCATGTATAACCAATTAGAACAAATAAAAATTAATTTTAAAAAAGTCCACAAAAAAAGACTTCAGCACATTCATTTTGCACATTTGTCATTTTAAAAATGAACTTGCAAGATACTAATCCTTAAAGGTAATATGTGTAGCAAACACCATTTCCTACACTTGCCTTGTATTTATTTCTCTCTTTGATATCTTTTCATGCAGAGATTTTAATTTTTTCCCTTTTTTGGATCTGGGGATTAACCCAGGGGTGTTCGACCACTGAGCCACATTCCCAGCCCTATTTTGTATTTTATTTAGAGACAGGGTCTCACTGAGTGGCTTAGCACCTCACTTTTTTTGCTGAGGCTGGCTTTGAACTAGCAATCCTCCTGCCTCAGCCTCCCAAGCTGCTGGGATTGCAGGCGTGCAACACCACGCCCAGCGAGATTTTTTTTTTATGCTTCAGAATATATTGATATTTTCTTCTAGTTGCTTTTTATATCTTGACTAAGATAACTCTCCTTACCATGAAAATAAGCTCCTGTATTACCTTCTAGAAGATTCATTTTGCCTTTGACATTCAGTCTTGGAACTGATTTTTATGAATGGAATTAGACAAAGTTCCCATTTCTATCTTTATATCTATCCCTCATGTTTACTCATTTGTCCTAGCCCCACATATTGTAAAGTTATCCTTTCTCCACTGATAGAGCATACAACCTCAAATGTGTACCAAGTGTCCATACACCTGAGGTCTGTTTCTGGACTCTTCATTAAGTTCCGTTGTCTCTCTCTGTCTCTGCTTCTTATACCAGACTAATGCAATCACCATACTCCACATCAGTCTTGATATCTCATAGAACAAATCTTCCAATTTTTTTTCTCCATCTTCAAGGGTGCCTTGGTTATATTTAGCCCTTCCTACTTCAATATCAATTTTATAATCAGCTTAAGTCTCACAAAAAGTTGGAGTTTGATTAGTATTATATTTATTTCATAAATCAGTTTGGGGAGAATTGTCATCTTAACCATATTGAATCTTCCAGTTTTAAAGCTTAGTGTAACCCTCCTTTTAAGTACATTTTCTATAATATCATAATGTTTGATTATGTTCTTTGAAGACATTTTGTATATCTCTTATTAGATTTATCCCTAGACACATGATATTTTATGCCACTGGAAATTTTATCTTTAAAACATTTCTTTTCTGTTGCTAGGAAATAAAAGCAAGAAATATGTGTTGATCATTTTCTTCAGCAACCTCACCAAACTCTTCTATTAGTTCTAACAGCTTATCTTGAGATCCTATTGGAGTTTCATATTACCTTCAAATAGTGACAGTTTTATTTCTTCCTTTGTAGTCCTTATGACTTTTTTTTTCTTCTTTCGAACATGCAGTGCTGCTAATTAAATGAAGAAAGACCAAAATGTTGACTGATACTTGCTGGCAATGATCTTTCTCACAACCTTTAGCCTGGTTTCCACTTTTGAAATAACTCACTCCAGCAGGGATTTAAACATTTACAAACGCTCCGTCCGAACAGGGTTTGACTTATGCCTTCCTATTCAGCCACTCCCTCTACAGGGAATTTCTATGTGCATTCTGATTAAAATCCAAACCAAACCATATGGGACAATTTTCCCTTCAGTCTCATATTTTCCTATTTCCACTACACACACACACACACACACACACATACACACACACATCCCTATCTTGTTTTGACTCTTTGCCCAGGTCAGATAACTATAAGAGAAACTCCTTCCCAGGAAACTTGGTCCCTTTTATGTACTTACAAGTGACTTCTTTGGAAAGATGCCATAGGAAGGCCAGCTGCATCGCTATGGAATTAACCCAAGAACAATAAAGAAACAATGAAGGGTAACTCCTGCAGAAGGGATCCTAGGTCACACAGAAAGGCCTCATTGTCCTAGCTGGAATGCCCATTTGACCATCCCTTATTTTCCTTGCCCAAAGAAGCAAAACTTTAAACACCTGTATATTTAACATCCAAAGAATAGCTGGAATCCTACTCACCTGCCCACCTACTTCAACCACCTCACGGTAAAGTACCACACTAGAGAAAAGGGATGAGCAAGCTAGGAAGAGATGAGCAGGTAGGAAGCAGCACTTGTCTTACCAACCTCTCTGTCCTCAGTGCACAAAAGAGTGCCTGCCATAAAGTAGGCATACAGTAATACTTCTCAGAATTAACATTTTAAAGGTTTTTAAAGTACTCAAGAGATAAATTTCCATTTACAGAAACAGAAAAGCAATGTTGTTTTAAAATTGATGAACCAAGAAACAGCATTATCACTACATGGAGGTAAATATCAGAAGAGTTGAAGCTAAAAACTTTTCTTCTAGGGAGTGGGACTCTAGTGGGTAGGAGACTGCTGTTTTTTAAATACTTTTTCCTCCCTACGTTTTTTATTATGTGCTATTACTTTGATGACTTGTACTTTATTTACATTGTACACATTCCCAACATTCTAATACAACTATTCATTTTTTATGAATGACCTGCCCCCTTAATCCACAAGTACACACGTTCGTATTAATATCGTTATTTGCAATCCAGTGTATTTTATGATCAGTTTCTTTTAACTTAGCATACCATTATAGCTGTCACAGACAACTTTCTGCGTTTCTAGTCTTCATAACCCATGCCAGTGGCTGCAGAATAGTCTAACGGTAGTGTGCCATAATATAGCTAAATACACCAAAGTGGAACACTGATGGATGTTTCCGTTTTTCCATTGGAAATAACGCTGCAGTGAAGACTTGCAGCGCCGTGGTCTTCGTTCCTGCTGAATCACATTCTGGAGCTCCATCTAGGAATCCCCCGCGTCAGATGAGGGACTGCGAGCGCGCAGCTGCAGCCGGCGGAACCGCGGCCCCGGGATGCGCGCGGCCCGGGGACCGGTCCGGGGAGGGGCTCGGCGAGTCCCCGCCCCGCGCCGCGTCACCGACGTCCGGCCCGGTGGGGGCCGGCGCGCGGCGGGAGTGGCCGCTCCTCGGGGGCGGCGGCGGCGCGGGCTTGCGGAAGCCGGGCGCGCGGGCCATGGCTCCCTGGGCGGGGTCCGAGGCCTCGTCGCTGAACCCGCTGCGCGTGGTGTGGCTGGCGCTGGCCGCCGCCTTCCTGCTGACCCTGCTGCTGCAGCTCGTGCCGTCCAGCCTGCTCCCGGGCTGCGCGCTCTTCCAGGACCTGATCCGCTATGGGAAAACCAAGCTGGGGGGGCCGCGGCGCCCTGCCGCCTGCCGGGCCTTTGATGTCCCCAAGAGGTAACCGCGGCTGCCCTGGGGCTGACGGCTCGGGGCGTCCTGCTCGCAGGCAACCGGCAGGGGGCAGCAGAGGCGACCCGGGCTGCGGCCCCGGAGGGTTCCGGGCGCGGCGAGGCGAGGCTCCGCTGTGCTCTCCAGGGCCGCCCACTTAGTGGCCCTGGGGGCGCAATGCCCCAGGTGTCCACAGACACCGAGCGAGCAGAGCGGCGCGCAGTGTCGCGAGCGCAGGAACGTGAACTTTTGGCCGCTCCGAGACTCCTCTCCCGGGAAATGGCACATCCGAATTTAGGCCTGGCCCGGAGGCAAACTAGTCTCCTTTGTCCCCAGTTCTCCCCATTCCTCTCTCCTGCACTCAGGGGGCTCACAGCCTGACTTGGGGTCGCCGACATTTATGGAAATGAAGGCAGATCTGCCCACGGCACCTGTTTCCTAGTCAGATTGAGACCGGGACATGGTCGTCGCACGGATGCCACCTCTATGGGCTGCACCTCGGCAGGTGCCCCGGGAGAGTGTGGCTCGAGGTGGCACATTTTAGGCCAGTCCCGTTACGAAACTGCGTCTGACTTTCAGCAGATTTCATAACCAAGTTCAATGAAAGATGAAATCGTGGGGACTTAAGTAGAATTCAAAAATTCCTCTATTCAAAATTGTGCAGACTTGTTGCAGATTGTCTTTCATTCATTCTTTCTTTCTTCCTTTCTTTGAATTCTTTCTCCACTTTGAATTCAGGACATAGATAAGAAGAGTCAGCCAAACACTAAACGATAGAAATAGAGCCGTGGGTTTTCTAATTTTGAGTTGCATCTTAAATTGACATTTAGAAATGAATCGGAAAGAATGTGATATAGTTTCTGATGGATTAAATTTAGGGGTTATCCTTCCCAGCACCCTTGGGCGGTGCCCCAGGTCTGCAGACCACAAAAGGGCTAAGTATAACGGTCGGTCCCTGAAACTATCCCCCACTCTTCAATGTGGGAGAAAGATCTAGCAGGTGTGAGAAGGAAGAACTAGGTCATTCTGAGGAATAGTAAAGGAATGAGGCCCTGGGAAGAAGGAGTATGCAAGTCATCGGCCAATCCTCCTATTCCATGGACTTTTTTTTTTTTTAAGCAAAAATTGGTGACATCCTCTTTTAATCAGGTTTTATTACAGAATGCCCTTTTCTACTTGGTAGCAGTTTATTTTCTAAATTTTGGGACATTTCAGTGCCCCTGAAATGAAAGAGCACATTTAAAAGGCATGACCAGACTTCACCTATTTCTCTGGATGAGGTGCCCCAGCTGTTAGTACTCAAACCTATCATTGAATGACAGCCAAGAGGCTTGGGGCCTTTCCCTTACTCATTCCTATAACAATTGGTACTCTTTGGGCTTCTTGTAATTTCTAATATATGGTGAAATAATTTATGCTGTTTTCTTCCAGAATTCTTGAGTAGAGCCTCCTCCCATGGTGTTCAAGTACCTGTGTGTGTTGTGGGGCTGGTGTTTGTTTCCTAAATTTAAACATTTCTTATAGTATTAGAAAAGGGACAACAAATCCAGGCCAATAATGAAAGGCACTTTTATTGGCACAAAAAAAGAAAAAATAGGACACTTGCATCAAAACTTACCATGTCTTGCCAGGCATGGCAGCACACACGTGTAATCCCAGCACTGGGTAGGCTGCAGCAGGAGAATTGAGAGTTCAAAGCCAGCCTCAGCAATGGTGAGGCACTAAGCAACTCAGTGATACCATGTTTCTAAATAAAATACAAAATAGGGCTGGGGATGTGGCTCAGTGGCCAAGTGCCCCTGAGTTCAAGACCTGATAACCCCCCCCGCCAAAAAAAAAAACTGACCATGTCTCAAAAAATCTATATTGATCTCCTTTTAAATTTTGTATCCCTGTTTTTATGAAAAGGGGAATTGCTAGATTTGGGTGGAGTTGAATCTATAGCCTCCATTATGCTTACATCTATTTTCCACTGTCTATAATTACTGACAGTGTGTTTATAACTTTTATAAAGAGAAATATATATATATATAGTGTGTTAAGGTCCAAGGAGCACAGAGGAGAGATTTTACTGGTTTGTTTATAGTAGCCACCCTTGACTGAGGGCCTCCTACATGCAGTGTACGCCTTTCATTAAACCCTTACTGTAGACTTGCGAGGGAAATGTCATTATCGCCGTTCACAGATGTGCAGACTAGGCTTAGAAGGGGTCACATGACCCATGGTGCAGTGCTGGCAAGTAGCATGAGGGGCACTTGAACCTTGGAATTAAAATTCCAGACTCTTAACCTCTGGTATGCCCCATGGGGAAAGTCTTGAACAGTGCAAAGCTGAGTCATAGGTGAGAGATAAACTGAGAATGAACTTATCCCCACATGATGGCATTTAGTAATGTCTTGGTTAATCCAAATTTAAAACTATTTGATAATCTTAGCCTACTTGCTTATATTTAAGTATTTTTTCTTGTGCAACATTTAATAGCAGCACTCTTAAAAATGAAAGTAAGCCTATAATTTCTATAGGTATAAGTAGCCAACTGTCAATCACATTTCTGCATGTAAGATGGCGCTTTGGTAATTTTGTTTGTATTTATCTTCCTAAGAAAACAGGAATAAAACCTTAAATCAGTTCCCAGAATATTTGTTTCCATTAACCTGTCTGGTAAGTTTTTTTGTTTTGTTTTGTTTTGTTTTCAATGAGCGTGACAGTTGCTTTGCTTGTTCTCCTTTGGTTCCTAGAGTTTCAATTTCCCAAAAAGGCTGAATAAATAGGTAACCTGAAACATGAGTCACAGTGCTCTTGAATTCCACAGTATGTATGGAAGCACTTTTGTTTCTAATATTTCAAAATGGGTCCAGCTACCATGGAAGTATTGCAGTTGATCTGGGCTCTGGAGGCAGAGGGAGCTGCCCAGATTTTCTCCACTGGAGTTCAGGGGGTCTTCAACAGACTCAGGGGATCTGTGGATAGAATACAGCACAAACTTGAATTGGAAGCAAGTCACAGCTGTATTTTCACTAACTTCTAGCTGAAATTTAGCATATCCTTAATTATAAATGTAATCAAGAGGCCACAGTAGAATTAGCAGTACCTTCAACTTTGTGAAATTATATAGAAGATACCTCAGAACATCATTTTCATCACCATAAGAACACTGTCATTATTCACCACTAGATCTTGTTATTTGATGCATAAGAAGTACACATAGGGACTGGGGCTGGGGCTCAGTGGTAGAGCACTTGCCTAGCACGTGTGAGACTCTGGGTTCAATCCCCAGCAGCACCACATTAAAAAAACTAAAATAAAATAAATGTTAAAAAAAGAAGTATACATATTCATCACAAATTTGATTTCTGGTATTTGTATTACCTGTATGTCAGCAATTGGTTTCCTTGGTAATCCCTCTGTCTTAGAATGACATTTTGAGAAGGGCCTATAGCCTTTGGCAGACTGATAAAAGGGTCCCTGACAGGGAAATGATAAGAACCCCTGCCCTGGACTGTAAGCTTTCCAGGCATTTACATTTATCTTGTTAGTTGCCATTTTCTAAGCTCAGAGCCTTGCAGGTAATGAGGCCCTCTCTCCATCAGTATGTCTTAAATGAATGACAAAAAAGAGGTTTGAGGTTTGAGATTCAGCTGGTGTGTTAATTAACTTGACTCCTTCCTGAGAGTAACTTTGGATGAGCTACTTACCCTCTTTTTTATTTGCTTATTTAACTGGTATTCATAGTACCTGTGATGTGCCCAGAGCTATTCTAGGCTCCTAGACAGGCTCCTAGCTTATAGACAGACAGAAAATATGCACATAAATCTTGTTAAACAAGCAGGATCGTTTCAGATGGTGATAAGTGCTTTACAGGAGATCCAGCAAGGTTTTTGATCATGTGCAAGACAGGTGGGGTGTGAGTGGCAATCTGAAAAGGATGGGAGGGCTAGGGAGAAAGCTGGTCACCAGGGCCTTGAAGGCCATAATGGAGTTTGGACTATATTCTGAATGGGTGGAAATTGGATGAAGGCTTTGTGTGGAGGAGGAAAGGATTGTGTCACACAATTTGTGTTTTAAAAGGATGCCTGGCAGTGGTGTGGAGCGGACTAGATAAGAGGCTGCTATGATGGTCCAGACAAAAGGTGGTGGTGGTGCTGTGGATTAGAGCAGGCACAGAGAGCCCCTGTGGGGCTCATAGGGGGTGATGGCATTGAGGCAGTTAGCACAGGGCCAGGCACCTGGGCAGAGCCCAGTGAACACGAGTTCCCTTCCTTAGTGAATCCTGTGACTCCCCTAACTGGGATCTGGGACCAGTTTCCCCAATCAGCAAGTATATATTCAATGAGATCATGCCTCCTGCACTCAAAATAGACCACCATAGAATTAGGTACCTGCAACTTTGTGATAGTTCTTCTTATATTGCATTGAAAATATTAAAGATACCTCAAAACATTATTGGTTTCACTCCCATGAGACCAGTATCGCTATTCACCACTAGATCTTGTGGAAACATAAGGAATATACATATTGAAAATTTTGATTTGGGTAGTTGCATTACATATGCCAGTATAATTGGTTTCCTTTGTAATCCCATGTACTTTATGCTTATAATGACAGTTCCAACTACTGTGACAAGTTCCAGCCCACTCACAATAGAAGCCTAGGACCCTGTAGGGGGCCCTCTCCACCACCTGGGGGACTCAGTCTCCTGTAGTTTGCCCTTACTGGCTCTATTCCTGTTCAAGGGCCTCTCTGCTAGTCCTTTGTCCCCCCTGAGGGCCTTTGCACACCTGTACCCTCCACCTGGAAGGCTCTCCCCCACTTGGCCACATTGTGCATGCCCTCACTTCCTACAGTTGTAGATATTACCTTTTCAGTGAGGCCCTCTTTATCCATCTCATTTAAAATTATAGGTCCACCATCCAGCATTCCTTCTTCCTCTTCCCTGCTTTAGTGAAGAGCAGTTATTGCCTGCTGCCACGCTGTGTGATTTATGTGTGGGTGTGTGCAAGCTCCATTATAGCAGGCATTATCTCCTGTGCCCGCTGGCGTGTCACCAGACTCCAGAACCACCATGCTTCATAATAGTCATGCAGGTGGTCACTGATGGAAGGAGTGCCCGCACAGAGCCTTGTGTAATCATAAGGCTCACCCACCGTGTCCCACTCCCAGGGGCTGGGACCACAGTGCTCCAAGAAGCAGAGTGCCAGAGGAGGGAAAAGAAGGAGCACGTGTGAAACAGGAGGCTGCAGAGTTTTTACATCAGCATTCTGAGGCTTGAGCTGGGTCTTTAAAAACAAGCAAGCAATAGGACTTGTGATAGAGCGGGAAATGTTTCCTACAGAGGGAAACTAGGATTGCCAAACAAAATGCAGGAATAATAATAGTGAAAACAGCATGCCTTGGCATCCGAAGCACCGTGGCACAAGTAGAGCACAGCAAGTTGTGGCTTAGCAACTTGTACAAATCGTGCTTGGGCCATTTGCTTGACTTGAGGCTTGGTTATGTGTACTGTTGGGGCAGAAGTGCAGGTTCAGGCAAGCCTAGGCTGCCTGAATGAGAAGGTAGCCATATGATTTGAACTGCAGAGTCATCAGGGTTGAGTCTGGAGCCAGATGCTCCCACTTACTGTGTGACCTTGGATCAATAACTTAACCTATTGGAACCTTAGTTTTCTTATTCGCCACATGAAGAAAACATTAACTTTATAGGATTACTGTGGAGATGAGACTTAGTAAGCCCAACTGTTACCCCAGGCCACATTCTGTATCCCCTATGCCACACGAGACTGTTTATCTAGTCAACAGTTGACTAGGTATGAAATGAATGAGCAATGCTTTTTTAAAGTGTTTTTTTTTATTATGTTAAAATATACATGTCATTAATTTTGCCACTTTAGCCCATTTTGAGTATACAGTTCAGGAGCTTCAAGTCCATGCTCCTTCTTATGCCCCCATCCCCACTCTCCATCTCTAGAACTTTTCCATCAGCCAGAGGGATTTTAAAAACATGAATTACTACCTCAGGTCACCCCTCTGCTTAAATGGCTCCCCACTCCAAAAGGTAACATCCTACCAAGCCCTGTGCTCTCTACCCCTCCCATTCCACCTTCTGCTTCTCTCCCCCTTGATCAGGACCCGAGCCACACAGGTATCCTTCAGTGTTCTTGAACACACCCAACATGCACCCACCTCAGTGCCTTCTAGTTCTTTCCCCACAGAGTCCTCAAGGGATTGCTTATTCTAGCTGAACCTCACTTCAGAGAGACCACCCTGAACAGCCTGCCCCCTGCACCCTCTGTCCCCTTGCCCAACAGTATGCTAGATGCCTGTGGGTTTAGTTGTTGACTGACTCTCCACTGAAAGCTTAAATTCCATTAAGGTGGAGACCTGATTGCTGGCTCCCTGCCGAGTCCTCACTCAGAGCACTGCCCAGCACAATCCAAGCACTCCACAAATGCTTTCAAAAAATGAAGTAGCTAAAGTGGCTGGCCCAGAAGTTGCTCTTCAGAAGTCAGCCCTCCCCTTCCCACAGGATCCTGCAGAACAAAGCCATCTTTGTTTCTTTTTCTTTTTCATTTTTTTTTGGGGGTGGGGATGGGAGGTGGGTTACTGGGTATTGAACTCAGAGGCACTCAACCACTGAGCCACATTCCCAGCCCTATTTTGTATTTTTATTTAGAGATAGGGTCTCACTGAGTTGCTGAGACTGGCTTTGAACTCGAGATCCTCCTGCCTCAGCCTCCCAAGCCTCTGGGATTACAGGCTGCACCACCACATACTAAGCAAAGCCTTCTTTACCCTGCACTGCATGTGCTCAGCTCGTGCAAGGGCTCAGTTCTGGGAAGTGTGTCTTAACTAACAACCAGGACCCAGGGGTGGCAACTGACCCTCATGGATGAACTTTCAAGAAAATTCAGTTCTTGATCCAGGAGGAGAAAGTGGCTCTCTTCAAACAGTTTCAGAGCTGTTGTGTGGAATTGGATTCACCTTGTTCTGTGTGACCAGAGTGGGCAGAGCCAGAATGGGATTGGCTCCCAGTGGTTGGAAGAATGGAGCAAGTTGCCATGGAATGATCATCTTAGATCAGCATTGGTTCCACCAGATTTATGGGCCTGGTCTGGGGGCTGTGAGATCTCTAATAAGCATATTATGGCTTATCTGGAGGATTCTGAGCTTATATCTAATCTCTCTTTGGTCCAGGATTGCCTTTCTTTGTCACATACTAACAAGAAAAGGAGGGGAACCTAGTATTGATGCATGATAGACCAGGGAAGGTCTGGTGATCCCCAGGCTCCAACAGAGAGCCTGAGAATTCAAGCTGAGAATTCAAAATGGTTTTGAACTCATCTCAGCAGAGGGAAAAACACAAGCTGAGTATCCCTAATCCAAAAATCCAAAATGCTCCAGCATCCCCAACTGTTTGCATGCTGACATATGCCCCAGATGGAAAGAATTCCATTCCTGACCTCACGTGAGGGGTCACACTCAAAACGCAGGTGCACTAAAAAATACTGCATAAGATTATCCCCAGTGTGTATGTTTTAGGCATATATGAAACAAAAGTGAATTCCGTGTTTAAACTTGAGTTCTCACCTATCTACAAATGTATGTACAAATATTCCAAAAATTTAAAAATATTCAAAATTCAAAATACATCTGGGTTCTAAGCATTTTGGATAAGGGATACTCAAATTACAATGGGAAAAGTGTAGGTAAGATAACCCCAGCAGAACCTGTGAGGCCCTCGTGCCATATTGGGTCATTTTGTTTCAGCACCTTGACATCATCTTTCACATTAATTTAACATTGCTAATTTCATCTTACTGGTTTTCTGGATTTGTTATTTAGCTTGTAAATGTGTTCATTGCAAAATAGGCTTGGTAATTGTCTGAGAATTACACCCAGAGGGAGTTGATACCCTCTTCTATTATGATATTTGTCATGTTACAATGGAACCAGTCAACATGATTCAGAGAAACACTGGATCGTAAGACCTTCTAACCCTGATTCTGATTGTGCAAAGCTTGTGCAACAGTGTGTGGCTGTTACTGCAATATTGCCTGGGACTCTACGGTCTTCCACAGACTGAGCTTATGTTACAGTAAAATCTAGTTTCTCTTTGTAAGGTCCATGGCCCCCTTATTTAGAAAGTGGGCCAAGTTCTGCTACCCAGAGATGAGAGAAATCACTAACCAACCCTCGGTCTTCTCTAACAAGGTCAGTTGTGTTCTTGTGAACCTCTTTTTCTATCAGTTAACTTGTCCTATCATATGAAAGAGAATTTGAAAAATCTGAATACGTGGGATTCAGATTCTGTTAAAAGAAAGCAAAACTCTACTTTAGAATTTAGGGAGAAAGAACAACTGAGAATACTTCCTGCCTAAGGAAGGGCTTTACATGGATCTACCCTGTCATTGCCTAACTCATTTTCCTTTTGCAGGTATTTTTCTCACTTCTACGTCATCTCGGTGCTGTGGAATGGCTTCCTGCTTTGGTTCCTTACTCAGTCTGTGTTCCTGGGAGAGCCTTTTCCACACTGGCTTCACCATTTGCTCAGAATTCTTGGGGCAGCACAGTTCCGAGGTAAAGTCTGCCAGCCTGGTTACCACATGGCATCCTGCCTCTGCCCTCCTGTCTGCAGAGAGCTGTGCTGCATTTCCTGCCTCTCTTGGCACCTCCCCTGCAGGGCCTGGGAAGTGGACAGCCAGGACAAGAAGGGTTTTGCATGGTTGTTTGCTGGATGGCCAATAGTATGTCCCCAAGTCCTCCCTGGAATCATGGCAGAGCTTAGAGGTAGCACTGTGACTCCCAATGTCCCCCAAGCACAGCTGTGCACAGGACTGGCTGTTCTCCCTTGATATGTTCTGTACTGTTGATAAAGTTATGAAGAGGTCTTCACAGAAAGGGGAAGCTGTGAGGATCCCTCAGCCTTGCCTTGCAACATTTATCGCTAATCCAGTTCCAGCCAAAATCACATCTCAGAACTCACAGAAACTTGATTTAAAAAAAAAAAAAAAGTTGCTTTTTGGTGAACATGAAAACATGTGTTATGCTGGGAGGTTTTAGTTATATAATAAAATTGTAAGTGCGTGTTGGTCAATCACAAACTAGCCTTTAAGTTTGCCACACTCAGCAGGAGATGAGGATATGTAGAAAAGTTTTTAAAATAAGGAAATGGAGCTGTGCACTGTGGTTCCTGTCTGTGGTCATAGCTACTCAGAAGGAGGCTGAGGCAGGAGGATTGCTTAAACTGAGGAAGTCGAGACCAGCCTGGACAGCATAATGAGATCACCCCCATCTCAAATAAATAAATTAATTAATGAATAAACAAAATGAATTAATAATGAAAGCCGTGAAGTGGCCTCAGTGAAGGTCAGACAGAGGATGAGGGGCAGAATTCAAAACAAATTGCCCTCTGTCCTTGTCTCTATCCTTTGTTCCAGCAACCAAACCACTGGGCCCCCAGAAACAATCCTTTTCTGTATAACCCCAGGGACTTGTTGCAAAAGATGATAGTCAGAGGAGAAAACCCATGCGCATGCTATTTGGGAGAGGCAGCTACTCAGCAAATCCCACTGCACTCTGAAACTTCATCCCCAATTTGTTTGCCGTGGTACTGGCTGGTGTTTTGGTATCTGGAGGATTGCTTTTGAGAAGTTTTATCTGCCTGTTTGTTTTAACCTGTTCCTAAAAAGTTTGGGGGAAAACACTAGGTTTAAAATTCATTTAAAACACCAAAATAGCTGATGCCGCTAATCTATGTTGACCGAAGTCAGGACAGGGGTGGGTACCCTTGGGGTGGTGGGAGGAACAGTTAGTTCCTGGAAAGGAGCACTAGGGGGTGCTGGTTGAGCTGTCTTTCTTGGTCTAGGTACTGGTTACTGTGGCCCCTTGGGTTGATTGAATTAGTAAAAATGTATTAAGTTGTACCTTATGGGTGTGTGTGTGTGTGTGTGTGTGTGTGTGTGTGTGTGTAAGAGAAAGATACTCATTTAAAAAAAATTACTTTTTTATTTTTTTTAATTTGTTTTTAGTTGTTATTTTTATTTACTTTTATGCAGTGTTGAAAATCGAACCCAGTGCCTCACACATGCTCGGCAAGTGCTCTACCTCTGAGCAATAGCCCCAACCCTGCTTTTCATATTATTTTAAAAATCAGTTTTTCTTCAAACTTTGGGGGCAGAGGAATAAGAGGCAGGCAGGAAGGTAGATCTCACTGCTCACTGTCCACTGAAAGTGTAGCTCCTTATTTATTTGTTTGTTTGTTTGTTTGTTTGTTTGCAATGCCAGGGATCAAACCTAGGGCCTCATGCATCTTAGGCAAACTCTATACACTGAGCTCCATCCCCAGCCCTTCTTTTTTGTTAAGTGGAGAGAAATGCATGATTCTTTCTATTCCTGTCTCCACCTTGCCTCTGCAGTGCCCGTAGCCCTGGGGATCCCACCAGGCTGTACTGTTCAGGACTGCTGGTACCAGGGACCAGAGACCCACAGACCCCTTCACAGTGATGGCCACATAGCCTGGAAGGCTTTCATGTGATGAAGCAGAGTCAAGAGATGGGTGGTCCCCCTACTCTGTCACCAAGTGACTGTGTAACCTTGAGCCGAACTCCTTGACTTCCTTTGGTCTGTCCTCACTGCTGAAAAGAGGAACGCACTAGGTTGAATGAGCTCTGGGGCCTTTTCCTAGTTCTCCTCTGTTTGAGACTCTGTTTAATGGTCGGGAAAAACAAAACTTTGGTTTAGTCCCAGAAGAGAGGCTGAACATGTCGCCTTCTGGATTGCAGGGGGTGAGCTGGCACTGTCTGCCTTCTTAGTGCTCGTGTTCCTGTGGCTGCACAGCTTGCGGAGACTCTTCGAGTGCTTCTACGTCAGTGTCTTCTCCAACACCGTGATTCACCTTGTGCAGTATTGTTTTGGAGTCGTCTACTATGTCTTGGTCGGCCTGACGGTGCTGAGCCAGGTACCAATGGATGGCAGGAATGGTGAGTGAGGCGAGTGCCCACAAAGCACTCTGAGGTGTTGGGAGGGAGGCTGGCCCATCCTCGGTTGCATCAGGAGTTTAGACCCTGAGGGTAGGTTTCGAAGTGAACATGTCCACAGACATGTAATGGAAGTTAACCTGGAGGACACCAACATAAGCTGTCAAGCCTTCATTGAAGACAGGAAAGTATTCACGAGGCTCAGTTTAAGGAGGATGAGATGGAGTGTGGGGTTCCCTGGAGGGATTGAAGTCAGCAAAGCCATGTGGGCTTGGTCTATGCCAAGTGCTACATGGGAAGCAGGAGAAGGGGCAGCAAAGCGGGTGACCTCAGGAGGCCTCCTCAGCTTGAGGTGCCGGGGGTGGGGGCTGAGATGCCCAGTGAAATCCTGGAAAAGGCAAGAGGAGGCGTGTCCCTGGTGGATGTTCCTGGTTGGAAGAGGGAGCAGGAACCTTCTTGTTGCCTGAGTTCTTGGGATGGGTCCCCATACAAGAATGCTCTTCCTTCTGCGAGCAGCCGGAGGGAAGAGGACAGGAGTGCCTCAGTACATGAAGGTTGCCTTAAGGTTCCAAACTCTCTCCAGCCAGAAGAAGGGACAGAAATCTCTGTGAGAAGGAAATGTGGGTTTTTGTTTTAGGTAGGGCGTGAGGGTCACCTAACATGTGAAAATTGATACGTTTTAAAATGGCAGGTATCATGGAGCGGTCAGGTCATTCTGGGTGACTGAAGGGAGTTTTTAGTGCTGAGGTCGGCCTGACTTGCAGCTTGTCCTTCAGCCCAGACACTGTGGCCCTTTCATGGACATTTTCTCTTTAAGTGCTAGGCTCCAGGTTTCTTAAAGCTGCCCTGTCCATCCTCATAAATTGAGACCGAGGTCTAGATATTTCCATTGCTTAGTGAGTGAGCCTCCCCCTCTGATTTCCATGTCAGTCAGGATCCTGAGGTCCTCTGTTGCTGTAGCCCGCCTCTGTGGCTAGAGGAACGATCCTAAAGCAGGGCTTGCTGACCGTCTTCCTCAATTCCTAAAGTGTTCATTGGCTCCAGCCACTCTGCCAGCATCTCCCTCTCCATATAATTCCTCTCAAGGTAGATTGAGTCAGTTTTTCCTCCCTAATCCAGCTGTGGCATTCATGAGTTCAGCCAGTACCATGGTATGAGCTGTCATTCCTGGCTTTCCATCCAAAGAACTTGCAAGAGCTCTCTGGCAACCCCCGGGCTTCCTGTCTGTCAACTTCCATTGTTGTCACTAGCTCTTCTGCAGTTTCCTCCTAGCTGGAGCCCAGCTTCTGCTTTCCCTCCATGGAGTCGAGGCACCCACAGAAGTAGCTTTCTGAGCATTCCTTTCTGAAGCTGTTTTCTGTTTCACCTACTTGTCCTTCACCAGGTCATCTGAGGCCATTCAGGCCATACAGAGAGAGCTGTTTTCAGTAATTCAGAGAGAGAGAACACATTGGGGTATTTGCTGGGGTCTGCTAGAAAAGCATGGGCATAGGAGTCTGCTGGGCCTACATGTGCCCCACTGAACCTCTCTGAGCCTCAGAGCCCCCATTCATAATCAGGGGCACGGACCAACTTCACAGGTCCTTGGGGAGTGAAAAGAAGATCTGCAAGCCAGAATGTTGCTGCAAGAGAGCTAGGGTCTGCCTGACTTCTCACGCTTTATCCCTTGTGCATATGTAGTGTCAGGCTTCAGGGACACTCAATAAATAACTAATGGATGCATGAATAATGAAACACTACATAATCTATACTTTCAGTAAAGAGGCACCTTCCACCCGCCTCCCCTTTCCTGCATTATAATTCCCGCTGACTCTTATAAATTTTTGTCTCTCTGCATTTAGAGTGGGGAATGCAGGATAGAGATCAGAACTCCTGCACACTTGCTTTAACTTTTAGTTCTATATTGACTGACTTACTCTTGAAGCCAGTCAGGCTGAAACTGCATTTTTCATATTTTGTTTATTTTTAACTTACAAGAATATAACCATTTGGTAAATGGCTAAGCCTAATGGATATTTAAGAGCCTATAGTAGATTGTTGATAGGAAACAAGTCTCTAACAGAAATTGGCACAGGGGAACCGTGGTGGATTCTCATTAGTCAGGAGCTGTCCTCAACTGACTCCCACTTGTGGGTTCCATATGGAGTGGCGTGATCCGTGGCTCTCTTACTTGAATCAATGTTTTAGGAGTCCCTTCTTGTTTCCAGAGCCCAGGCCTCCGTCCAGAACCAGTGGACAACTTTTGTTTCTTCCGTGAAGACTCATTAGGCCAGCTCCATCCTATTACTCATGGAGAGGTCTTTCTTTGCCCTTCCAGTGCCTTTCCAGTGCTTGCTCTTCAAGTCCTCCTCCAGCCTGCCTTCTTCCTTCCTCCCTTCCTGGTAGCCAGAGAGAAAGAAGAAAAAATTTTGAGTGTTTCTACTCTTGAAACAATCTCTTTCACTGGGTTCTTTCTGATCCAGAAAGAGACACCTTTACATTGTTCATCTTGCAGTTTTAGCTTTCTCCCCTCTGTGAGGAGTCCCCCTGCAGCCTTTATCTCCAGGGACCTTCCTCACTGGCCAGAGCCAGTCGACTCAGTATCCTGCATTCAGGATGTCCCTGGCAGTGTGACTCAGGACACTAGCTCAGAGATTTCTGTAGAAAATGTTTTCCTGACAGTAAAATGCAAACAACAAGGCTTAAAATGGGGTTTAGCAATACAAGCAAAAAGCAGACTTGCCACCTAAAGGTAGGTCACACAAGGGGAGAAGGAGCTGAGTGTGTGCTTGAAGCCTTTGGAGAAGGGGCAAGGGAATGTGTCAGTATGGACTTCCTTGCCAGTGGCCACTGAAGCTGCCCACGACTGAGCATGTATCCCTAGTACAGAGGAAATTAGGCCAGGAAAACATGATTTTTTAAATCCCTGGGTCTCTGAAACTTTGCAGGCGTGGCTAATAAGATGACACTTTTTTCTGTAGTCTACGTAATAGGGAAAAATCTGTTGATGCAAGCCCGCTGGTTCCATATCCTCGGAATGATGATGTTCTTCTGGTCATCTGCCCATCAGTATAAGTGCCACGTCATTCTCAGTAATCTCAGGAAAAATAAAGCAGGTGAGATCTCGTGGAGCCACTGTACATGGATTTTAACCCTCAGAAGTCAGTTCTCTGTGTTCCTCCATTCTTCTCATTCCTGCCCAAGTTAGCTGACTTATCTATGCCAAATACCCAGTCTTGACAAGACACCTCCTGAGGCTTGATCTCCCTGACTATGTAACAAGACTCTTACCCTGAAGATCTCTCCAGCCTCGTCTAGTTCTGTCAGTCTGTGATTCCATGCTCTGCCCCCAGGCCCCACTGGGGACTGCAGTGCACAGATATATTTATCTACATGTGATAACTCATATTTCTATGCAGTGAGTATCATCCCAGCCAAGGCAAAACACCCTGACCTTCCAGTTAGCTTGTATCACCAGTACAGTTTTCATTAGGCTACTTGAAATGCTAAAAATGGAGTAGTATTTTTTAATATTTATCCAGTTCTGACTTTGTGTGAGGCCCTATTCCAAGTGTTTCAGGTGTACAATACCCACATGAAATGAGTACAGTCTGATCCTCACTTTACAGATGAGGAAATGGAGGTACAATGAGATTAAGCAACTCCTCTGAACTTACACAGCTAGTAAGCAAGAGAGCCAGGAATGGAACATGTGTGATCCGACTTGAGTCCGAGCTCTTCATGACCGCTGTGGAGGGTTGCTGGAGGAACCAGCTTTCCTTTGTGCTTATAACGGACAAAGTAGCTTCAGAGGATCTGTGAATGATTTGGAGATTAAATTGGTAACACTCCCTTTTCGTAACTTGAGGTGCTCACGAAGTTTATATTTTCCGTTTCAGGAGTGGTCATTCACTGCAACCACAGGATCCCTTTTGGAGACTGGTTTGAATATGTTTCTTCCCCTAACTACTTAGCAGAGCTGATGATCTACATTTCCATGGCTGTCACCTTTGGGTTCCACAATTTAACTTGGTGGCTAGTGGTGACATATGTCTTCTTCAGCCAGGCCCTGTCTGCTTTCCTCAGCCACAAATTCTACAAAAGCAAGTTTGTCTCCTACCCGAAGCATAGGAAAGCTTTCCTGCCATTTTTGTTTTGAGATAACCTGAGTCATGAAGAAAGTAAGTTAGGTGACAAGGTCAATTCCTAGAGACTGTGAAGTTGGAGACCTAAGTGCAATTTTGGCAGAATTGTTTGAAATCTTTGTTCCAGAAATTCTTCACTAAATGAACAAAGCAATATCCTGGAGCAAATAAATCTTCAGAGTGTCTTCAAAGAAGAAATACTTCTGGGAGACTTAGGGTTGCTACGTCTGCTTTCTGCCATGCTTTATAAAGCCAACCAACTGATAAAAAAGTAGACAAGATTTCTCCAAGCTGCTTCACAAGCATACTAACCAAATCCAAAGAGCCTCACGCGTGTACATGTGTTCACCAAGAGGAGACAAGACCATCTGCAGCTGGAAAGCCTGTTAGGGAACAATGAACTTCACTAGATAGTAAGGGATATAGTAGGTGTTCAATAAATATTTGAAAAGTTCAATTACAGCAGAATAACATTTGAAAATAACATTAATATATAATTTGACACCAACAGTTGCAGGGAAGGATGAGTCATTGGAGTTAATTTATACTGTCACATATGGCCACAAGGATCTCCAGTTATGAAACCATCGATAGCCATTACCATTCATCTCCCCCTCAAGTCAGCCTAAGAGAAAGTGTTAAAACTTATTTAATTCTTCTTTTGCACTTCTCTCAAGGGAGTCCTTTAAAAGTGAAAGCATTGGAAAATAAAATATTTTTATATTTATGCATAAAAAGCCTTCTCTGAACTGACGTGCTCTGGATCAAATACTATTAAGGCCTCCTTCAGCAGCAGTTATTCAAATTGGATCATGTCATCTAAGTGCATTTCAACTAACTGAATGATTTGAAGATATCTAGGAATAAAGTTTACATTTAAAATAGCTTATGCTAAAGAAAATGCCCATGATTAAGTCAAAGGGAAATAAATGCATAGTATGAAAGGTAAACTAAGTCTTAAACAATAATACTATAGCACATTCATATAGCATAGGACTTTCTAGCTTCCCAGGTGAGGTATTAACTTACTCCTTTTATGCAAATGCCACATTGTAGTCCACTAAGTGCACTTATTTGTGCCTTGCTAAGGGGGAAAGAACCTCATTATTAACCAGACACATCAAATGCACAGCCTAAGAGTACGTTCCCCGCCTCCATCCCTGGGGTAGTAAGCCCAGATTTAAACCAATTCCTTTAAATCTAACTTTAAGTACATGCGTGGCCAAACACATCCTGAAGTTCTTCCATTAATTCTGATGTAGCATTTTTTCTCCCATCAATCAAATACAACTTCATTTAGTCCATTGCTCAGTCTGTTCATATAGATAACCTGTTAATTTCATTTGTCAGTTGGGATTTGCTATCAGGGTCAGGACTCCTGAACAAAAAAGCATTTCTACAGTGGAAATGTAAAGCATATTTCAGTTTGGTTTTAATTTTCACACAAATAGCCTGTGTAATTTTAAATAAATTATTGAGGGAAAAGTTGTATTTTACTTTAACATGCAATTTTATACCTAGGTTAGCCTAAGGATTTGCCTGATGTTCTGGAACCTTAGTGTACTTGGAAGTAAAATAATGAGCAGATGCCCACAGAGGACTCTGTCAGGAACTATGAGAAAGCATTCTAGTTTCCTGTTCCTTGTCCTTGCTGTGCCTTGCAGACTGTCCCCTGTGTCTTATTTTCCCTTCTCTTCTGTGCCCAAACAATGCATTTCTAGGTAGAGATTTAAAAGGAAATAGTGATGTCTTCAAAGGGGGTTCAGACAAACCTGCATGGCCTTTGGTGAAAGCTTAACTGATGGTGCATAATTGAGGGTCGTGTTGGGCTAGAGACATGGCTCAGTGGTCGGGCACTCACCCAGCATGCAGAAGGCGTATGTCATCCCAGCTCTGGAAAAAATAAAAAGGACAGGGGGGAAAAATGAGCTGTGCTCGTAAGGGCGGAATCAGTACTGATTTGTGCTAATGAAAATAATTCTGTGCATCTAAGGAGAGAGCACCACCAGGACTTGCAAATTCTTCACAAGGATGATGCAGAAATAACTTGGAAGTGAAGATTCTTGACTTTCCTGTTGGCATAGTTGAATAACTTAACCTTTCATTCTAGGCTGCCATCAGGGTAAGGAAATGGTGTTGAACTACCTCAGAACAGCATTCTCGGGATTCACTACTGACTATCAAAGTATGTTGAAAGTAGCCTTTGTTTTTGATAAGTCTCCAAGTTCTAGCTCATCCCACATACTAACATTTGCTTGAGCATGAATTATCTTGTTTCCATAAAGCTGTGTTCTGTGTTATATTTTTAACTCAATGAGTAGTTATTGCTAGAATTCCTGTTTTTAAAAAAAAAACATATTTTTGTATGGATTTAATGGATGCTCCATTTAAGGAAACTGTAAATATTTGCATAATTGAAGGAATCGAGAAACTCCAGAACCATTGACAGATCATGCATCTCAAAATGAACAGATACATTAAAGAAGATCTTAAAATAGTAAGAAAGCAAGTAGAATGTTTTTACTCCTCTAAAATTTTTAAAACATTTTCTGCCATCTCTTTGGCATTACTTAGAACAAAACTATTCAACTGGTTTTTATAAATATAACTGTGTAACCTGGGATTTTTCTGGTAGACAGAAACAGTGGAGGTGGCAACAGTCCATAAATGATGCATGTGACGTGTTCATCATTGTTCTCAAATTGCAGAGCTCTTCTAAGAGAGTCATGTATTGGTTTAGGGGGAAGCAAAATTAAATTATTCAAATGTAAACTGTATTATACATAGTTATCCTATACACATAATTGAGAAGGTATAACATTAGGCTTCTTCCTTCAAAAACACTAAACACTTGAAGCACTTAGAGGATACCAGTTCACAAGGGATTCCTCAACAGAAGGACAAATTTCCCTCCTCAGCCCCCTGGGTAAAAGCTTATCTTTATCAGGGCTCTCTGGCCTGTCCGTGGTTTAGGAAAGGCAGCACTGTAGAACATCCCCAATATAGCAGGCATGAGACTTGTGGGCACAAAAGCAGCTGGGCATGGGGCTGCAGCTTGATGAGCAGAGCTTAGGCTGGCTCTCAGCCTGGTGTCCTTGTGGAGTGTACAGACTGCACAACCTTCCAGAGAACCTGCTCATCACTCTAGAAACAAAGGGAGACTTGATTTCATGTGATCATCTCACTGGGAGAGCCCTTAAGAATAAAGCAGAAGATGGAAGGAATCCACATAAACACCTGTCCCCCAACACACACAAGTTTAAAGTGGTTCACAGGTAAGTGACTGCCAAACAACAGACAGTTCAGATTGCGGGTCCCGAATGAAGATGATGTGCTTCCTTTCTGACTACCCAGCTCAGTTTCCCAGTTCTGCACCTCCAGCAATTTTTCAGCGCCACTAGAACCTCCAATTTATTATCTTAATCACATTTTCATTGTCCTTCATTACCCACAAGTCTCTTACCACCTTACCTTGCTTAAGTTCCAAGTAAATCATAATCAGTATCTATCCTCAACTCTTGTCTTCCCGCATCTGGTGAAACCCAACTCTCCCTCTGCATGTGCACAATGCAGAGTGTGCCTGGAGAGTTCTGTCTGTTCACCGCTTGCTTTACACTCCACCAGGCTGCATTCATGCTAAAACCTCCCCATTAAGTGCACTCACTCCACCACTCTCCTGACCACTTTACATCTCTGCCCTCGGGAAAGTGAAGTGACTGGAAGAAAATTTCCACAAGTCACCACTGCAACCACCATTCTACCCGCCTAAGCACCTGTGTCCATGAGTGTCCCTTGTTTTAAAAAGGATACTTTTTTAAAAAATGTAAGGGGCTGTAGCTCAGTGGTAGAGCACTTGCCTTGTACATGTGAGGCACTGGGTTCGATCCTCAGCACCACATAAAAATAAACAAAGATATTGTGTCCATCTACAATTTAAAAATATTTTTTAAAAGGAATTGTAAAATCATGATTCTCATATTAATATCAAAGAAACATGCCAGGGGCTGGGGTTGTGGCTCAGTGGTAGAGCGCTTGCCTAGTATGCGTGAGGTGTGAGGTTTGAGTCTCAGCACCACATATAAATAAATGAAGAAAATAAAAGGCCTTTCAACATCTAAAAAGAAATACTTAAAAAAAGGAACATGTGCCAAAGATTTTATTTCATCCATCAAGGATGTTAGAATCAGTTAAGAGAAGAATCCTGAAGAAATACATAAGTGGAAAACTCATGAGATGAATCTGCTTAATAGATGCAAAACTGGCTTCTGGAATGGGCAAAGGAAATCAGCTGTGTGTACAGTAGACAAAGTTCTTTCCTGTGTCTTTGGAAAAGAATTATTTGTATTCCTATTCGTTGTTTACAATTAACCTCATAAAAGAGCTCCAAGATAATGAAAGGGAAAAGAGTATATTAGGACAACAATAATATTTTTAGCTTATTTCAAAGTCACAATTTTTTCCTGAAAGTACAAAATTTGGCTTTTTGCCCAAAACTGGGCCCTCTACTGGAGTACTAGATTCAGTTCCCTTTTGCCAGCCTAAGGGAATTCTTAAAGGGAATTCTCCGCCTTTCCTCCTCTATGTCATCAGCTTCTGGCCCTCTTCTCAACATCACTGTGAGGAGACAAATACCTTTCTAACACCATTTCCATCACCAGATGCCACTTCATTTCTCTGCTGTCTCAGCAGCAAAAGTTCTGGAAATATTTGTCTGTTCTCACAAACTGCAGTTCTTTCCCTCCTACTTCTCAACCTACTCATTACTTCTGTAGCCCTTGGGATTCACTGGAACTGCTCTTGAAAAGGTCACCAACAATTGTGATCCAAAGTCCAGTGGTCACTTCTCAGTGCTCACACCAGCACAGCAGCCATTAGCCACTTCATCTGAATTTGCTTTCTTTAGTTGATTTCAAGGCACTACTGCTGGGTTTCCTCCTACCTCCATGGTTGTTCCTTCCCAGGTTCCTCTGCCCATCCCTCCTCTACTTCTTCACTGAGCACTGGAATGTCCAAATCCTCAGTTTGGGGACCCTTCTCCTCTATACTTGGTAATCACATCTAGTCACATGACTTTAAATAAATACTCTTCATTTTGACAACTCCAAATTCACATACCCAGCCCATATATCACTGCCAAACTCTAGACCCATCTATCCAATCCCCTACTTAATAAATCACTTTGATGTCTAATATATTAAGTTCAACATGATTAAAGGTGCAGTTATTTTCCTCACCCCTCACCTGATTCACCTATAGTTCTCCCACATTTTTTTTTTAAAGTAGACTAAAAACCATTTGTCTTCTTGGCTTTTCACAAACAATTCAGTGACTCTACCTTCAAAATATGTTCAGAATCCATCCTGCTGCCACCAGTGTACTATCATCCTGGTGTGGGCTACCATCATCTTTTGCCTACATTACTGCAGTAGACTCCTAATTGATCTCCTTTGTTTGCTATAGCTGATTCTCCACACAAGCCAGTGCAATCTTTCAAAAATGTGGATGAGGTCGTGGTACAGCATGCTCCCGCCAGCTTCCAATTTCTCTCAGATCAAGGCTAAAGATTGTTATTTATTTATTTATTTATTTATTTATTTATTTATTTATTTATTTTAGTTGTTAAAGGACCTTTATTTTATTTACTTATACGTGGTGCTGAGAATTGAACCCATGCTAGACAAGCACTCTACCACTGAGCCACAACCCCATCCACAAGGCTGAAGATTTTATACTAATCCACTCGGTCTCATCATCTGGCTCCTTGTCTTGCCCTCATTCAAGCTTGCTCTATTCAGGCCACTGTGCTGTTCTTTGTAAATACTGGTCATGCTACTATCTCAGGACCTTTACACTGGCTGTTCCTACTGCCTGGAGTGCCCCAGATAGCCACATGGCTGCCTCCCTCACTTTCTTCAAACATCATTGTATTAGTTATCCTTTGCCATGTAACAAAGAACTCCAAATCTTGCAGCTTGAAACAACACACATCTATTATTAACTCACAGCTTGTGGGGTCAGGATTATAGATGCAGCTTAGCTGGGTGCCTCTGTCTGGAGAATTTCTGAAATCAAGGTGTCACTAGGGCTATGGTCTCATCTATAAGCTTAACTGAGCAAAGACCACTTTTAAGCTCACTTCTTGAGTTGTTAACAGGAAGTCAGTTCCTGAGGGGCTACTGAACTGAGAGCTGGGGGCCTCCCTCACTTCCTTGCCACATGGACCTTCTTCCACAGAGCATCTTATGGCATGATACCAGCTTCCGTCAGGTAAGCAAGTGAGGGCATCCAAGAAGGGCATAACCCAGTCTTGGAAATAGCATCCTTTCACTTTGGCCATATTCTATTTGTTAGTCAAACCCACACTAAAAGAAAGAGGATTATACAAGAAAGATTCAGAGATGTGGATTATTGGGGATTCTCTAAGGCTACATATCACAGTCACTTTCTCAGCAAGGTGACTTCCTATTTAAAATTGCAATTGCATCCTCGCTGGGTTGCTTGCATGTCCCCCCACCTCATGCTTTCATTTTCTTTTGCTTTAGTGAGCAATAATAAATACTTGCTCTGAGCTGCCTAGTTTTCGGGTGGTTTGTAGCAATAGCAAACTTATGCACTAAAAAAACAAAAACAAAAAACATACAGTGTACTTTTTCACTTACACGTGTCATTTGTTGTCTCTGTTCCTATAATGGACTCTAAGGTACCCGAGGGCAGGATTTTGGTTTGATTTGGTTTGGTTTATAGATGTATCCCTGGCACAAGGATATGTAGTAGACATATCCTTGATATTTATTAAATGAATAATTTATTGTCCCTGTTATGTATATAAATGATTAGTTCCCTGCCTTACTTGACTATGACAGAATTGCAATGTATTTTCTTTACAAAAATTGAGCACAATTTATATTGATGGTGAAAAATGATCATCCAAATGTGCATCTAAACTACCAAGAATCCAGTAACCATTCTGAGAAACAGGAACCAGAATTAAATTAGTCAAAAGGAATGTTTAGGTGTTCCTAAAATGTTATGCTCCCACCTACATCTTTTTACCAGGTTTTATAAGAGAAATGCAGCATTTATGGGAAATTGGAATATGTGTGTGTGCATGTGTATATACACACATATATATATTCTTCCAAATGTTAATATTAAAATATGTTTGGGGAAGATGACAGTGATCAGTCTTTAACTTGGAGACTATACCTTTAATAATCATTCCTCTCATACTTAAAAATCTAATCAGCACTTTGAGATTTCTTCCTTTCTGACTTCTAGACCTTTTATCCAAGATCTGCTGTTAACTCTGACCATGACTTTTTCACATGTAGGATTGTGTAAAATCTTTGAGGTTTTTTTAAAAGAGCCCATTCTAGAGGAATCATGAAATTGAGTAAATGGAAAAGAATATATCTTGTTTCTCCACAGTGTCATCCCTCCTTTGAGTTTGTCCTAATGGAATGCAAGTAAATAATTTTCAGTGCAAAATGTGACCCATAGTCAAGGATTAATAAAGGATGGGCTTAGCTTATCTAGATGAATCAGTATTCCACCTAATTGTCAGAGTCAAATAGTACTTCCAATTCATTTCTCCTTTTCCATCTGAAATTATCTGTGGGATTTCCTTTCATAATTTTGCTTTCAAGATATGGAAGCAAACTTTAGATTTCAGGATACCCATGCAACTAGGAATTAAAGCAATTGGAAGGAAGGGACAAAGAGATAGGAATGGCTTTTTCTTTCCATTACTCCATAGTGTGATTCTGAGAGTGAAATCAGAGGATATTTTCTGTTAGATGCCTTCCATGAAATCAAGCTTAAAGACTTACAGAAGCTTACAGATGGGAAAAACAGCAAAATCCCTGAATTTTCTAGTCTAGTTTATTAGTCTATTGTATTATACATTTACCCAAATCTAGTTTGAGCCTCTAATTTATAATTTTGGTTAGTAATATCTTTGGTGGCCTTGTATCCTCTAAAGTTCATTACACAACTTTGTACCAACTTAGATCAGTTAAATATCTTAAATAAAAGGAATGCCTATCTATTTCCAACTCTACAAGTTACTCCTATGAAAACAGAAGAAGAGCAATTTATCTATTCAAGCACATTTACTTAACATCCACAATATGCAACACACAGGTAGATCCTGAGAGGAATACAAGGTTATATAAGACAAGACTCCTACTCTTAAACAGCATGCATTTCAGTAGAAAGAGGATACAGATTTATCAACAACCTGTTGCTTTAAAATTAAAGTCATAGAGGAAATCTATCAATACCCATCATTTTCCCAGTCACTCTTCTATATATAGCCCAAATCCTAACACTTAATAGACCATATGACCATTCGAAGGGTCAGCTTTAAGGGCATGTGACTTGGGCAGTTGCACAAAGCCTCCCTCACAGGAGGGACCCAAGCTTGGTTTAATCCTTTGCTGTTGTTATCTGGAAATTATTTTTATTTTTATTTTTTTCATCGTTGCAGATAGACAGAATGCCTTTATTTGTTATTTTTATGGAAGTTAGTGCCTCACTCATGCTAGGCAAGTGGTTGGCCACTGAGCTATAGTCGCAGCCCCTTGAAATTTTTAATAATTTTATCTTTGAACTTGTGTTTGGTAAGTGAAGTCCAATGGGACATGGAGCATGCTTATGAACAGTGGGAATACCAGGGGGGTAATGCATATGTGTGTGCAAAGGGCTCAGGTAGTGTGGCACTCCCCAGGCAGCACAGGACATCCAGGGTGCAGCTAGGCCAGGACTTGGGCAGCCATCGCAGCAGAAGCAACAGTGGTGGCAGCAGTGGCCATGGTTCCAGAGATAGGAAGAGGTTGTCACTGGTACTTAAAGTTGCCAGATCTTGTAGTGGGAGGTCAACTTGCCTGTCCCTCCCCAGAGCTGATCCCTGTATCACTTGCACAGATATTTACTCTTCAACATATACACAAACATTACCATAAATCATACCAGGGAATGATTAGAATTCTTAAAGGATTTAGATTACCTAGTTTTGAAAACTGCTGCAACATTACAAAGTTAATAATAGGCTTAGAAACAGAAATCGCAGTTGGAGTCCGACCCAGTGGGGAGCACCTGTGGTCCCTGTTACTTAGGGAGGTGGGAGGATCACTTGAGCCCAGAAGTTCAAGACCAGCCTGGGCAATATAGGCGCAAATCTATTTCTGAAGCACACACACACAGCTGGGGATGTAGTTGCCTAGTATGCACAAGGCCGTAGATTTGATCCCCAGCACTACAAAGAAAGAACTTACTTTTAAATATCACCATATTCTACAGAAAGAAACTTCTTTTTCTTTTTCTTCTTTTTCTTCTTTCTATATTGCCCAAGCTGGTCTCTCTCAAGTGACCCTCCCACCTCAGCTCCTATTAGCTTGGAACCCCAGGTGTACCACACGGTTTGGTTCAAGAACATTACTTTTATATGAAGAATGAATCAAGTAGGGTGAAGTGGCTCCTACCTATAATCCCAGTGGTTTGGGAGGCTGAGGCAGGAGGATCATGAGTTCAAAGCCAGCCTCAGCAAGTTAGCAAGGCCCTAAGCAACTCAATGAGAACCTGTCTCTAAATAAAATACAAAATAGGGCTGAGGATGTGGCTCAGTGGTTAAGTGTCCCTGGGTTCAATCCCTGGTACCAAAAGGTAGGCAATTTAAATTTTTTCTCTTGCAATTGGAGATACAATGACAGAATGCATAAATAGATCTTTTGAATCTTATATATAAATTATGAAGCCACTCTCAGTTTCTTGTATGACCTCCACAAATTTGAGAAAACATTTCTTTGTGTCTGCAGAAATATTAAAATGATGTTATAAAAATTTTTATTTAAAATTAAATTCAGACTTACATAAAATTAACTTGTATAATGAGTTAAATCTGTTTAGAAAAATTGTTCCACAAGAATCAGCAACTACAAAAGTACTAAAATTGATATTCTGATGTAATTTATCAGAAATTTTTGTTGTCAGTCTAAGCATTTTTAGCAGTTGTGTCAGCACAAAGATCCTCTTCAAAATGAAAAATTATCAAAATTGACTTCTGATTTTGCATTTGCCAAGAGTGACTGGTGTTGCTTCAGTCACACTGAAAAAAGAAATTGTATGACATGAATTTCATATCAATTAAAAGTGAAAGGAAAAGTATACTTTTTGATGAATTTGCAAAGTGAGCCAGAAAATTTTTAATGATTAATCAAGATTATCATAGTAATAAATTTTTAGTTTAATATATAATGTAAAATTATGAGAACAAAAATATTATTTTGGCAATTTTAAGTTAATATGGTTACTCATGTATCTCCATTATCCCTATCATAACAGCATCTTTTACTGCACTTTTTTCCTGCTTTTTGATTGGGGGGAGATGCCACATTTTCATTTTGCACTGGGCTCAGTAAATTATGTTGCCATGCCACAGGTAAAAGTAACACTGATTTTTGTTATAAGTCTTGATGAAAGTTAAGGTATGCCCATAAATGCTTAAGGAGTATAGAAAAAGAATATGAAATCCAAGAAAATGCATGTTTTCGATGTATTCCATACAAATGCATCAGGTAGTAAGTATTTAATATATGTTAAGAGTAAAACAATGTACTACTGTGGGCTACAGTGCAGAATACAGCATAAGATTTGTGTTTGGTCTAATATTGACGTCACAAAAGAACAATTTTAGACAATACCTTCCATGAGTGGCATCGCCATTAAAATATCGATTTTGCAATTGAAAGCAAGTGTTTGACAGAAACATTTATTCAAATGAAGATCAAATTCAAGTATTGGAAACCTGTTAGATTGTTGTTCTATCAGCATTCTGTGATTTTCAAGGACAAAGAGCTATTTTTTCAAAGATCTGGGCCCACTTTCTATTTTTTACTCCTTCAGGAATGACAGCTTTCAATGAACCTTACAGTAGAAACAAAATCACAATAAAGTTGTCTTCCTTTTAAAAATGAGAAAGCAGGGAAAAGAACTTAAACCAGAATAACCAAATTTGCTTCCTGTGGAAAGCTAACGAAGATCCACTGAATTACAATTGTTTTTATTTTTGTGTGATGGTAGTTGCATAAAACAAATTTATTGCAGAAATTGTTATAGAGCTAGGGCCATCCAAGAAACAGAGGCAGAGCAAAGACCGCCCCCGCCTTCCAACCCCAATTCTTATGATCAAGTCAGAAAGATTTCAGACACAACGCTTAGAGTAACAGGCATGAGTTTATTGAAGAGAAAGGAGAAGAGAAAGGGGGAATCTTGAGAGAGTTAGTCCTCTCAAAGAGGGATAGATGTTATGTTGGAGTTAAGTGGCTGCAGGGGGAGGAAGCAAGAACACCTGCCAACCTACTGCAAGCAGGTAGAAGGAATCTGACGCAAATGAATAAGGCCTGCTGCCCCTTCCTTCCACCTGATCCACATATTCCTGGGCAGAACCTCTGACCTATTCCGGCCCTATAAAACCCTGGGTAGCCAAAGCCATGCGCGATTTTCTCCAGTTTTCCACCTCAACTTTCACCCTGGAGGGGTGGGAATTTCACCCAGGAGCACAAACTCCAATAAACTTTGGTTCAGCTACTTTTGTCTGACTCTGGTTTGGCCACCTGCCCGTCAGCTTACATTTGGTGCCAAAATCGCAGCGAGCTTACAACAGGGTGCTTCTTTTGCATTCTAGTTTTATTGGGGATCCCAAAGAAGTTCCCACAGAGTCCTGCCCAGGTCCACCTCTTGACTTTTGACTGACAGCAGGGTGGCATCAGACTTTCAAGTCCCCACTGCCACGACAACTCTATGTCACCTTGGCCCATGCTGACCAGTTCTAAATTGAATTCCTAACCATAAATCCTTAGATTTTGTGGTTAAGAGGAATTATCCTTATCTCTGTGAGTTTGAGTTTCGTGATCTGGTCTGCGAAAAGGGTCAGGAAAGTCTTCCCCTTCAGGGTAACTTGGGTTCCTCTTATCAACATTATTTCAGGCCTGCATTTGTCCTGCAGATAACATTAGTACTTGGCTGAGGAATGTGACATAGCCTGTCCACGTAGGCCAGGCAGAGATGCCAGGAAATTGCTTCTTGGAAAAGAAGGCATGTGGGTCAGCACAGTGGGCCCATTTTATAGAATCATTCCTTAACCTTGTGTTCCCACCATTTGCACCTGTCTGTCCCCCTAACAAAGTTAAGAAACATAAAGATGTATAGTTGCACCAAACAATTTTAGTTCTATTTTCTCAAATTTAATAAAATTAAAATTATGGATTCCTGAGTTATGCAATTTATGTGCCAGTGCTTATGTGGACCATTTCAATCACATACATACTTAAATTGCTAAAACAGACTCAGAAAATCTGTGTAACATGTGCAGTATTAGGATGAGAGACAGCATAAATAATGTTTTAGAAAATTAGGAAAAACAATTACAATCTATATAAGAAAAAATATTCACAATATGTAAAACTTGCATCGGAATTAGTGACAAAACAGCTTTCACAGCATACCTCCATTTTCTAGGAGTTTCTGACTGTTTCAAGGTCAACTTTGAAAGAGAAGCACAAGTTGAAAAGCACTGTGTGAGGAGAGTGTGGAAGAGTCACATTCCTTTGTCGAGTGGGACAGGGTGAATGGAATGGCTGGTGATTATAGGCCAAAAAGGCCAGGGGCTTTTGCTTTGCTCCAATTCATTACCCCAGCCCCACCCCATGCTGCCTCCAGTCACTCTAAATCACTACCTTAGCAACAAAGATTGGGTTTTACAGTGAAAATAATTTAATGAGTTAGAAAGGCGCCTGAGAGAAAAACGTTTTGTTTATCAAATAGCATTCCATTGGTCAAGTGGTTTAAAAAACAAGAACAAATGAACAAAACCCCCAGGGCTATCTGTTTATGAACAGTCTCCCAGGAAAGGTGGAACTTTGAAACTTATTGCAGAGGCCTTGTCAGAGTGTATGTGTGATTCCAGTTAAAGGGTGAATTATGGTATTTTTACACTGTGGGGACATAAAGGGCCAACCTCCTTGCTCCACCAAACCTGGCTCATAGTTAAATACTATTCTACCACAGTTTTTAAAAATTTGTAATTACTGTAAAGGTAAACTTAATGTGTCAACTTGGCTAAGCCTTTTGTTAAAACATCAATTTAGATATTGCTGTGATGAAATTTTGTAGATGTGACATTTACATAAAAGAGATTACCCTCAATAATGTGGGTGAGCCTCACAGAATCAGTTGAATGCCTCAAGAATAAAATTTGAGTTTTGTTGTTGTTGTTGTTGCTTTGTTTTTTGGAAAAGAAAGAATTGTGTCTCAGGAAAATGACAAAACATTGCCTGTGTATCCAGGCTGCTGGCCACCCTAAAGAGTTCAGATTTCTTGTTCATCTCCTATTGGTTCTACTTCTTTGGAGGATTCTGAATGATATAGTTACAATTAGACTATTAATAGTCGATCCCAACAGTCTTTCTCCCCTTATTCTCTGTAGTAAAATCCCTGATATAAAGACTACATTTCCCAACTTCCCTTGTGGCTAGCTATGGTCATGTGGCTAAGATTCAGCCAATAAGATGTAAGCAATGTGGCTTTGTGGCAGCTCCCTTAAAGCATGCCTAATGTGTACCCTGTGTTCCCTTTTTTTCCGGCCAGTCTTCCATCCTGCTGCCTGGAACTTAGATGGCAAAACTCTTGTAGTCATACTAGGTCATGAAGATAAGCACCACACCCTAAGAATGACAGAGCACAAAGCTATTAGGAACCTAGATCCCTGATCTCTGTGGAACTGCTGGGTTAATTCTGAACTGCATTTAATGAAGGCAACATTTCTAATTGAGGCTAATTTGGTTTGGGATTTTATGTTATATTTAGTGGATATAATCCTAATTTGATACAATTGCCAACTTTTAAAAATTAGGAAATTTTGCATAGAAATTCAAAACTCTGGTTTCTCTCTTGAAAATTTGGAATATCTCATAAATTTGGGGTCATGTTCCCCGTTATAACAATTCACCAACAAAGGATAATGGATGCTTACCTCAGACAGGGCTGGAGACCTCTTTCAAAAAAAAAAAAAAAAAAAAAAAAAAGCAAAAACAGCAAGAGCAAAAGTCCTGAGGTGGAAACAAGCTTGTTTGGGCATGGCAAATGTGGTGGAGAAAGCCAAGAGATGAGGTCACACAGAGAAGCAGGGGTTGAGACAGAACTTCCATTCAGAGATAGGGACTTAGGACTCCTTTAGAAGTCATTAGAGAATTTTAAGCAGGTGAATGAAATTATTTTATTTTGAAACCTCTTTCTGATGCTGGTTAGATTCTACACTGGCAAGAACAGAAGTAGACCAATTAGAAGGCTATTTAATAGTCCAGGTTAGAAATGACCCCTGGTCTGGACAATGTGGTAATAGTAGAGACAGAAATGAACAGATTCAGGATCTATTTTAGAGACAGAGATAACAAAACTTGACAGTAGGTTGAATGTGCGGTTTGAGGAGATGATAGGAATCCAATAGGATGGAGGCTGGTTCCGTTTATTTAAGTGAGGAACATCAAGAAAGAACATGTTTTTGAAGGAAAATCAAGAGACCTGTTTTGCTCATGCTTTGTTTGAAATGCCTGTGAAACATCTCTATCTGGATAGATAGAGATGATAAACAAATAGTTGAATAAATGAAAGTAGAGCATTATTTCACATTCATTTTGAAATTTTTGACCTGTTTTCCTAGGTAGGAACCTGGGAAATTCCATGAATTAGTTCTGAACTGTCTTTAATGAAGGAAACATTTTAAATTTATGTTCCATAATGTTTAGGACTTGGCCTGAGCCAGCTGAGGGTCCCAACAAAGGTCCAGATCCTTATCACTTCAAGGGGCTTAGCATGCCTATGGGTATTGTTATGTTCTAGTTCATGTATTAGATGTGCTTTTAAAAAATCAAGGGGTTGAAGTTGCAAATTGCTATTTGTCATTAACTTACCTTTCAGTTGGTCATTGCTTTAATTTTGAATGATCTTCAGCTGACTCAATGTGAAGTGCCTGATTTACATTTCCTCTTTTCTCTATTTCTCCCTGCCTGGTATCTTCTCCAACCAGCCTTTACTCCATAGACTATTGAAAGAGCAGGGGAAAAACCCTTTAATTCATCCTTTGATGGTTCTGGGGTGCTGAGGGTGATCTTTCAGAGAGTTCAGGAAATGGGACACTTCTTCCCTACTTCTGAAAAGTTGAGGATACAATTGAAGAGTCCAGGTTGGAAAGAATGGTTTTAGGTCTGGTAGCCAGGTGGGCTCGTCTCATACTGACTTTCAGATCCAGGAGTTGTTCCACTCTGCTGTAAACAGTGTTGGGCTTGGGGCAATCACTGGGGAGAGAGAGAGAGAGAGAGAGAGAGAGAGAGAGAGAGAGAGAGAGATAGAGATAGAGATAGAGATAGAGATAGAGATAGAGATAGAGATAGATAGATCACGTTTTCCCCTGTGGGCTGCATCTTCCAAAACAAGAGAGCATAGAGGTAAGCCCAATATGCCCAGTTATCCTGTCCACATTTACTCTGTGTCATCAGAGGTAGAATGGGTAAGGCATTGAGAGAGGCCAGGAAATAGTTCTTATAGAAACTATTGGAGAACGGAGAAAGGACATTCTCTAACAGGTGATGGAAATGTTCACCATGAATTAATTGGCTTGTTCTATATGTCTGGATTTTCATAAATTGGATTTTCAGTTCATAGGGAACCATTAAATTCAACAAACAGAAATCATGCACAATTCTGCCACTTGCTAGTTGTGTAAATTGGGAAAAATTCCTTGACCCAAATCTTGCATTTCTCATTTGTAAAAATGACAGTAATAATACCTACCTTAGGAGATAACTCATGTAACATACTACTCTACCTGGGTCAGAATAAGCACTTGATAAAAGTTTACTACTACTCTAATGACACTAATTACCATTACCATGTTGGATAATATGCTGGAATGATAAAGATAAAGGGCATAACCTTACCATCTAGAAGCCATAAGACCCAGTATGGAGGTATGCCAGAGTTCAATCCCCAGAAGTCTATGTATTAAAGACTGGGTCCCTACATTAGTGCTACTGAGCTATTGCAAGGTGATAGAAACTAAGAGCCGGGGCTTAGTTGGTGGTCTTCCGATCACTGGGAGTGGTCTCCAAAGGAGATGAACCCCAGTCCCTTCCTTTTTCCCATTTTCCCTTTTCAGTCATGAGGTGAGGGGCTTTGTTACACCACACTTTTCCTACCATGATGTGTTTTCTTGACCCACGGACCCAAAAGCAACAGGGCCAATCAATCATAGATTGAATCTCCAAAACTGTGAACCAAAATAACCTTTTTTTTCTCTTTATAAGTTTATTATTTCAGGTGTTTGTTACAGTAACAAAAAGCTGACTGACACAAGGCAGGAATTTAAAAAGTTAAAATAAGCTGGGGCTGGGTGTGATGACACACACCTATAATCCTAGCAACTTGGGAGTTGGAGGCAGGAGGATTACAAGTTTGAGGATAGCCTTGGCAGTTTAGCAAGGCCCTAGTCCACTTAGTGAGACACTGCCTCAAAATAAAAAATGAAAGGAATCGGGATATAGCTCAGTGGTAAAGTACTTCTGGGTTCAATCCTCAGCACCGAAAAGAAAAAAAAAAAAAAGCTAGGGGTAAAGCTCAGTGGTAGAGCATGTGCTTAGAATGCACAAGGTCCTGAGTTTGGTCCCCAGCATCAAAATCAATAAATACAATACAATACAGTGTAATGCATGCACTTATAGCAGGTTTTCTTGCCACAAGGGTACTTGCTAGTGATTACATTTAAATAAGACTGTATCTATGTAGGCTAGCCCTTAAAAACTCATCTGGAATTGATTTTCCCATACCCTTATTGGGTAGAAGTCAAATAAGTAACTTCAATTGTTCTTCAATAAAGACACCAAAAGTTCTCTTATGTTTTTATTTTTATTTTTTAATCTTTAAGTTTTTAATTTTTTTCTTTTGCGAGAGTTAGTCCAGCAAATAATAGAAAAATAATGACTAAATTCTGTAGGTGGTAAAACCTGAATCCAGTCCTGATATAGCACTACTGAGTCGGGATTCAGGAGGTAGTTATGGGGGAATAGAAACAGTTGATCACATTGGAATCTGACATTTGGAACTTAGCTTGGCAGAGCTAGAAGCCCTGGGATGAGGGTGACACTGGAAGAGGCTGGACAAATCCCACTCCGGCCCAGACTCTGACACAGTTCTGTTGTGCTAGTTACCCCTTTGAGACAATTCTTTATCTCTATAACCTCTTTATCTCCACCTCCTGCTAAACAGCTTTGCTGCTTTTCCTCTGAGCTACTTTGTACTCAGCAGCCAGGACCTCAGCATCCTGCGGCATATCCCATGAGTCCTCACTATCTTTCTGCTAAAGTGACCAGAATTTGGCCAGGAGCCCTTCCTGTAAGACAGCCACTGGCAACTAATCCCAGAAAATAAGTCAAGCACCTTCCGGCAATTACGGACATGACCAGTTAACATTTACAACAGGTTCTCTGTAAGTCACAGAGGCTGATATTGAACTTGTGCTCCTCCTGCCTCAGCTTCCTGAGTAGCTGGGATTATAGGTGTGCACCATCATGTCGGGCTCATGTCTCTATTAAACAAGGCAAATCTTGTATGTATTAAGGAGAGGTGGTTGAAGGAATCCGGACTTCCACCACTTTGTTAGCTCTGCATTGTGAGGGCTCAAATATTTGCACTCCAGGAATGAAACAGGAGTTGCACTCCAAATGGTATAAGGAGACATCCTGTTACTTACACCATACCAGAAGCATAATAAGTGATTAATTCTGTAAGGAGAGGTTCCGGGAAAGATGTAGAGTCTTTTTTAAAACAGGTTTTGACAGTAGCAGTAGAACTTTACAAGGAAAGAATGGAGGAAGGGAATTAGGAAGAACGACAGGGACAACAGCTTTACTCACACATATGACATAAAATAGTACCTTCAAAACTCAAAGTAAATTTACACCCTTTGCCACAGACTTTTTTTGGATTCATTCCTTGTTCCATTAGTCATAAACTTTCTTACTTCTACCCTGTACAGATTTAATATTTGCAAATATATGTAAAGTACTTAGAATAGTGTCTGGTACATGGTTAAAACCATTCGTTCATTTTTCAGGGGCTGGATCTCTTACACTTTTGGTAACCAAGCAGCTGAACTCTTCTTATCATAAGATGTAAATAAATTCTTGAGTCTAACCAACTACACTTTCATGTCTTTTAGCCTTGTCCACTCGACCTCCATCGTGTAAAAGTGCTCAACATTAAAAAACCAGACATTTTAAGAGGCCAGTCCAAGGTGCAACACAAAACCAGAGCATCCAAAACGGAAAGGTATTCCAGGGCCAGTTAGACGTTTTTGGTTTGGGGCTATTTATGGGTAATAATATCTTAAAACAAGGCTTGATTTTTTTAAATCTATTTCTGAATCCCATTACAAAGCTCAAAAACCAGTAGCATTCTGAATCCTTAAGAACATTCTCTGCAGTAGGTTATCACGCCCAACCCAGCTAGGTGTGACAGTTCTTGCCGGAAAGTGCCACGTAACTAGCGGCGCTGGAACTAATTCAACATCTAAGAAAGGCTGAGAGTAGGAAACGACGGGTCTGGATATTAAGGCCAAAGGCGCGTAGGAAGCACAAGCGATAGCTGAGCAGTCCTGGGGCCGTGAAGTACAGACAGAGGAACCGGGTTCCAGGTAGGGCGCGGGAAAGATGCCCACACATGACTACCAACCCGGCTCTGGGTACCTGCCGGAGTGCCGGGTCCAATGGGAGGAGCGTGCGAGCCGCACCTCAACCTGCCCGAGGACGTCACGACGCCGAGGCGGACGCTAGGCCAATGGGAGCCCGTCAGGAATAGGGGGCGGGGCCCGGAGTTGGGGCTGGGCCGCACCGAGGCAGTTAGAGGAGTCGTGTGGCCGCCGCGGGTGAGGGAGACTGCCGATTGTGCAGCTGCGGACGCGGCCTGCGCTTGCCCCTCGCTGGCCTCTCCCACTACCCGCATGGTGCGGGCTGCTCACTGAGCGGCGGCGAGGCGTGGCGGACGCGCGGCCCAGGCGGCTCCCGGTCGCAGCTTCCCGTCACCGGCACTTCCTCCTGCGGCGCCCGTGCGCGGGCGGCTGGGCGGGCGGGATGGCGGCCCGGGGGAGCGGCCGCGCATCGGCGCCCCGGCTGCTTGTGCTCCTGCTGGTTCCTTTGCTGTGGTCGGTGGTCGGGGTCCGGGCTGGTCCGGACGAAGACCTGAGCCACCGGAACAAGGAACCACCGGCAGCTGCCCAGCAGCTGCAGCCGAAGCCCGCTGGCGGGCAGGGGCCCGAGCCGGCCCGGGCCGAGGTGAGCGGACCGGGCTGGGCAGGCGGGGGATGGGGCGCACGAGGCTGCGGAGCCGGCTGCTCAGGGTACCAGGCTCCGGGCCGGCCAGAGCGCCGCCCTCCGCCCTGGCGCCGGCTGGGGGAGGGGAGCCCGCCCCGGCTCGCCAGGCGGGAGGCGATCGGCTGCGTCCTTTCCCGGTGAGGCCAGGCCTCGCCTAGCTCCTTATGGGGGAAGGGAGAAGGAGAGCTTGCCCAGTACCCTCAGTTCCGCGAACCAAGATGCTGCTGGGGAGTCAGCGTCTTGGTGATAGATGTGTCATACTGGAAATACTGGAAATGCGGATCCCAAGTAGAAAGTTTTTAGCAGAGGGCAGCTGGGAGAATTTTTTTTAATTCCCTAAGGATAATCACATCGGCCATTACGTTATTGAAACAGCATATTCAAACTGCTTATCAGACCTGTGGTTTTTGCTAAATCCAGTGTATGTGGATTACGTACCCCGACTCAAACTTTTTAAAAACGTGCTATGGTTTGCAGGAAGTAGCCCTCAGGAACAAGGAGGAATAATCATTTTTGGGTGGTACAGAGTGATACAGCGGTGTGGCATGCCAAAACTAAATTTATTAATAAACCAGAATCCTATATTTTGCTTGGCCCTCACTAAATAGATATAAACTAACTTTTTAATCGGCTTTAAGAGAATCACTACTTTCTCATTCACTTGGCAACATTTAGAATTTTTCCTCTTTCAGTCTTGGGCACTCTGTCCGTTTCCAATTTCAACTCTCAAGTTCTGGACCTCTTATTATCTCACCTAGTAGGGCCAGGTTGGGGTCAAGCTGCCCATCTTTGTCCAACCCAGTCCCCATTCAACCCATCACCTAATGTTTCTAAACATTGAATTCTATTGTCATATCAGCAATCTTCAGTGAATTGCCCCTTCATAGTAATTTCAGTTCAGCCTTGTTTGTGGAATAGATATTCAGTTTTCAAAATGATCTGGCTCAGCTAACCACCAGACTTTTGAGCCACCACTCCCTTGCTCATTTGGTGTACTCTAAAAAACACATGCTTCAAGAGTACTTTCAGACATGCCAGGTGATGTTTTTCTGGTTTCTCCCAAACAAAAGACCTCTCTAAAAGAAAGACTCATAAGTATGAAGCCTTTTGGGTCAGGACCTTTCCCACCTTCAAGAACCTGCAGATACCTACTCTCCTTAGTGCCTTCTCTAAAATTTCCTGGTTAAAAGTGATTTCTCTCTTTTCTGATTAATGTGAGTTTTTATTTATTCCCATCCTTGGGTGTTACCTTGTTTGGCTTTTCTGGTTTTTTGTTGTTTTGTTTTTCTGTGTATTACCCGAGGATGGAAATTTCTGAGAGGCTGATTTTGGTTTCATGCATCAAGAACTTTCTAAGAATTAGAGCTTTCTAAGAATTACTAATATGTAGTAATCAATTTTGAGAAATAATGAAATTCTCTTCACTGGAAGTATTCAGGAAGAAGTTGAATAACTGGCCACCTCTAAAGTTACAGGGAACTTAAGATTCTGGGAGCTGATTTCATCTTCAAAACTGCTTGTTAAGCAGGTAGAGCAGTGCCATTTCCTGTTCATGGATGGGGAAACTAGGTTTGGAAAGAGTGATGGTTTAATGTCCCAGAGCTAAGAAGTTCATTCTCAGTAGAACCAGAATTAAAATTCAAATTGTAGAGTCTTACCAGGTACCCTTAGTGTTCATTGTATCAAACCAGAGCTCTTTTAACCTGTTTATTTATTAATAGATTTTAATGGTTGATTGGATATTGTGCCAATACAGGTCTTTGATCCTGATGCCTGGCTTTCCTTTTCCCCTTTATGGGGTGCTTTTAGCCTTTTATTTCTGTTTTTATTTACACTTAGATCCTGCTGCTTGGGTTCTCATAATTTGTGTACATGTTTCAACTGCCCCTGCCAACTTTTTAGTGTCTGAGGACATGGTTATATCTTATCTTTGTTTCTTCCATAAGGCCTTGCCTAAATTTGGTGTTTATTAAATAATTTTCTGTGAGTGAATTGAAATATTTACATCTCAGGTTTCTTTTAGTTATTAAATGCTTTTTTGGAAAAACTGTAAAATGAATTCAACCAGAGAAAACCTATTTTTATAGTATCTAGTCTCTTTCTTTCAGTTGCTGAAGGATCTGCTAGATGAAATTAAGAAAAACTAAGTGTTAATCACCTGCTGCCTGAAATGAGATCATATCCATTCATAGATTGGTGTTGATTTAAAAATTTTAGTTTTAGCTGGTTATATAGTTAATTCTGGGCTATTTGTAAAGTAAAAAAAAAAAGTGTAAGAAAAGATTAGAAGCATTTGAACTCAAGAGTATCATGTAACTGATGTATAGTGTAAAGCAGATCAGAGGTATACGAGAAGTGTGAATCATTTACTATCATGAATGGCCAGGATCTCCACTGGTACAGAGGAAGTGAGGAGTGGGCTTCTCTGTCCTTCCTGTGCCCTCCCTGCCTCCCTCAGCCATGGGTCAGGAGTGAGGCTGAGGTTCAGACAGCTATGTCTGTCACTCCCTGGCTCAGCTCACCTGCCTCTGCACATCTACTTCTGACATTGAACTGAAATGCTGGTTAATGAACTTTTTCTTAGTGTTCATCATTTAGCCCACTGTCATTTAACTCAATATCAGAAGTTTATTTTAAAATAATAACGATTTTGAGTTAAGTAATTATGTGAGATTATGAATGTGTAACTTTCAGGCATTTTGTTGGAGTCATGATTTTCAAGACAACTAGTAGATATTAATAGTAGTTATAGCTATTAATAACCCTTTTTAGGAAGCTGGGGAAAATGTAGCCATGTAAAAATAAAGGCCACAGTGGTAGAAACAGTGTCTAGTGACCACATTTGAATGGTCAGAAGGATCTTTTTCTTTAAAACTAGGAGTAGGGAGGGAAAGGGGAAACCTAATATGTTATGTTTCCCTCTGATATTTTCCTGTATTCTTGGGCCTTTGGAGTTAGGAATTTATTTTAAATTCTTACAGCAGAGTATAATGGCCTCGTTTCAATTATATTTTTACTTAAGTTTTTGATCAAAAATAATTGATGCTCAACTTTTTTATTTACGGTGCTACAGTATATTGAAAAACTTTTCTTTCACATATTTTCTAAACCATGCAATATAAGCGTTATTTGCTTTGTTTTTGGTCTACCTAATGGAGATAAAAAATGATCAAAGTACAGTTTGATAGCCGCATAAACAGGTTCAGCATTGCTGAATATCAAATTTCAGCTGAAGTGCTTTGCAACTATACATAGTATGTCTTTTAAAGGGACAGGACATTTAAGTTTAACTTTTTTTTTCCTTAAGTTTATATTTTTGTGTGGTTCTGAGCATTGAACCCAGTACCTCACACATGCTAGACAAGTGCTCTACAATTGAGCCACAAACCCCACTAAGTGTAACCTTTTTATGCAGCTTTGTGAGTGGACTTCTAAAAATGGAGGGAAAAAAATCCCATAGGTGGATTCATGCATTCAGGTAGAAGATGAATTATAAACATTAGTTGCATCTTAATGGGGTGCTTTAAAGTGAGGTGACTGAACTTCTAAACTGGACTTTCTTGTTGGATATGTACTTTTTTCAATAAGCAGGTTAAAAAGAAGTTAGAGGAGTTTACTCTGAACTTAAGTCATGAATAAACCCCATTTACAAACCATGGGAAAAAAGTACTCTTGGATCCTTTGTTCTATACAGTTTATGCTATTAGTGACCTACTTAGGTTTTTTTTCCCCCCTCCTTTACTTCCCTAGATAGAGTACATATATATGAAGCATAAGTTCTTTATGTTGGGAGAAATCAGCTAGATCTAATAAAGGTAGTTTATTATTTGCTGAATATTCTGGAAGTCCAAAGGAGAAGTATTCTGGTTGCAGTTGCCAGATCACTGTTGATAAACCTGCAAAAATCTTATTACCTGACCCAGTATAGTTTCTCATTTTCTTAACTTTTTTTTTTTAATTGTCTTTTAACCATGGGAGCACCTTCTACAGACTCTTTTAAGGTTTCCCCTCCATTTTTATTAAGTTGCAGTCCTACTTCATCCAGTTCAGCCTTGTAATTTATAACTAAGATCGAGGCTGTCCCCTTTCTCTGTCATGTTACTGAATTTTAGTAGTGTTCTATCATCAAAGCAGTTCATTAAGAAAAATTGAGCCTGATGTGTTAGTATACACCTGCAGTCTCAGCTCCTTGGGAGGCTGAGGAAGGAGGATGGCAAGTTTGTTTAACCTAGCAAGCCCCTGTCTCAAAATAAAAGGAAAAGGGCTAGGGATGTAGCTCAAGTGATAAAGCACTTATCTAGTGTGCACTAGGCCCTGATTTCAATCTTGAATACTCCAGAAAAAAAAGAAGAAAGAAAATTCAGTGAAAATTGCATGCATTTGATAAATTTCTAATTCTAAATTTTATGAAGCAATATATAGAACAGTAACATAAAAATAGTTATAAGCATTAAATATATTTTTAAAAAGTAATTGTTAAACATACTAATAAGAATTAACATAGCATTAATGGAATAAAGTGTTGTTCTAAAAACAATGAGCTGAATCATCTATACATTCAAAAACATAATAGAGAAAATTTTAAATGTTATATCTTGTGCTGCGAGTTTTTAGTTCAGTGTCAGTGGTTGCCTAGCACACAAGAGGCCCCAGGTTTGAATCCCAGCACCACAAACACACAGAGGTATGTCTTTAATTTGAATGCAGTCTTGAAACCAGGCTTATCCACAGTGTCACTGTTTAAGTTAATTTGTATTTTTGTGCACATTTTTACAAATTCTGAAAAAACTTTCAGATTCATATCAGTAAAAGAGTGTTGAGGAAACAGTTCTGAGCTAATGCTAAGCATTTTCCTCTGACTCCTCAAAATAATTTCACCTCTTGTTTGATAACTTTTGTTGAGCAACTTCGTTTTTCTGCAGGGATATGCGTCTTTTTTCTTGGTAGCAAGCTCTAGATTTTGTTTCAAAGCAAGCATCTTCTCTAGTTTCATCATGTATAGATGGAGATTCCAGTGCAGGTATCTATATCCATTTCAAAATTTGTGTTAATTTGGACTCTAGAGCCAGGATAGGAATTATTTTTTCTTTATTTATTGTCACTTCTTCCTTCTCTTGAGGATCAAGAAAGTATAAAAGAATTCTTTGTAAATGAGGTCTACACACACACACAGTTTTCTAATTTGGAAATTAAAATTTCAACTTGCAGTAGAGAGTTTTATTCAAGTTTTTTGTAATTACAAGTGGTTGGTCCTATTCTTAAGAAGTTATTTTTGTTTCAGACATTAAAGTAGTGGTAGTTATACCAAGAAAAACACTAGCATTTCATTACTTCTATGGTAGAATACTGGGTAACTGAATCGTGGAGGATCTAAAGGGAAATTGTACTCTCTTCGTCTGACTCTCCTGTATACACTCAAATATTTGCTGTTTGCTTCTGTGCTCATACTTTCTGCTCTCTTTTTTTTTTTTTTATTTTGGTATTTTGGACAAAACTATCATCCTTGCGATACTTCCTCTGTGTGACCACTTTCCTATTCTCCTAAGTCCTCTAGTACTTTCCTTCTTTAATACCTTTATTTTCTCCCTTTTTTCCTTCCTGTTTATATGTAGTCACAGATTTCTCTTGTTTTGGTAGAGGAAAAAAAAAAAAAAAGCCATCCATTTAGCCCTACTTGACAGCATTAGTTTCTATTTCTTCAGTTTTATAAACCAAACCTCTAACTAGGGATTAGCTGCTTTTGTACTTTGCTTTAATTTTCTATCTGGCTTCATTCCTGCCTTTTCATTGAAATTTCCTTTTTGAATGGTACCATAACAGCAAATTGACAAGTCCTGAAGTCTTTTTCAGTTTTCATTTGACACTGTTAACTCTCATTTAAATTTTTAAGTACTGCACCATTTACACCTGCTTGACATCCCGTTTCTCTGTGTTAAATTGGGCTAATAGCTCTTTAACTTTTTGAGTAGCAAATGAAACAATATGTATGAAAATACCTGGTGTATCTAATTAGTGGCTCAGTAAATAATAGCTACCCCTACTGTTGATGGCTGGCTTTGAGACAATTTTTATTTGTTTTTCTTTATTTTTTCTTTTTCCACCCCCAGCCCCTTCCCTAAATAATAGATTTTCTAAGATTGTTTGTGGGACTTTTTGTTTTTTTAAGGATTTATTCCAAGAATTTGGCAAGTTGTGAGGGATGACCAGGCAAGTTAGTTATCTATAGGATAGACCAATGCAGCACACGAAGTGTTACTCTCTGGCACGGCCTGAAGCTACTTTAACAGTTAAACTTTGTGCTTTGCAGAGGAACCTCAGCTTTGGTCATATGACCTTTCAAAAGATTGAATGCAGTCTACGTAGATGGTCTCAAATAATCTCCCTTACTGAAAACCAACTGATTGTGAACTATAATCACATCTTCAAGAGACCTGTATTGCCATTGCACACTTAATTTTGTGATTGCATAACTGGGGGCTGTAGCCTCCCATGATGGTACATAAAACTGACCATCACACAGATCACCAACTGGAAACTGGTTCATTAAAAACGGTACTCATTATGGTACTCATTATGGTACTCAAAATGGTACTCAGAATACTTTGCAGACGTTAACACTAAGGCTGTGGGTCAGTTATGCTAGAGCAGAAAATACCTTATATGCAAAACAATCCATTAAGGAACTAGGATGTGTAGTATATATTTATTTTGTTAAATTCTACAGAATATCATTTTCTCTATATATAGGTACCCTGAAGTGTGCTCATCAAAATATTCAGCGTGATAAGTTTCTACTAACATCCCCTTTCCTCTTCAGGCTTTGTAGTACTTATGTGCTTTTTAAGATGTTTAGGCATTATTTGTATAAGAAAAATATAAGTATGCATTTTTACTTTGAACGTTTAAAAAACTCCAGCTCTCTGGTAGGTTCATGAGTAGTTGGAATGGCAAGGTAAAGCCACAGGAATTATTTAAATTTTTAGATTTGGCATGTATAGTAGAGCATGAAGTTTGCAGATGATTAAGAGAAGAGACAGAAATTCAGGAAATGATTTGTTTAGATTAGAATTTCCATATTTGAAATAGGAGATATTGTAGTTTTAGATTCATTCCTAAATGAATATCATTTGAGTGTGTTGAGACATAAATAATGTGGGAAGCCTCTCTCCTTTTTTGAAACACAGAAAAATGATATAACATTACCTCCAAGTGTTAAAATGTAACCAAGCTCAAAGAAATAGAGAAGTACCCAGGATAAGAAATGATAAGGCAAGTCCAGGCCATGGTGACAGGTGGGAGCTGGAAAGTAGGCTGGAAATTAATCTTAGAGTATAGGTGGGAGTCATTGTGAACTTTGAAAGACAGGACTACATAATGTTACAAATGAGATAGCTCTCTTCCTTGAGTTGTCCAATCTGAAGATGAAGGTAACTCGGGAGGGACACTGGTGAACAACAGAACTCTTGTGGGCTTAATCTCTGAGGCTCATTTTCTGAGTTATCTCTGCCTTCTCCTGTGGAAATCGCATCTACTTACAAAGCTCCAGCTAATTGAGGTTGCAGCAACCAGGTCATACCATGAGGCTGGACTGTCCTAATAAGACCCACTTCTGAGACCTTATAGAAAACTTCATTTGAAATGCTTCTTGTCACTTCAAATTGAACATATCTGAAACCAATCTTATTACTCTTTCTCACCTATCTTTTAGGAGTACTAATTTTTTTCTCAACCAGACCAAAACACCTCACAGCTGTTTCTGATCCTCTAGCTATTTCTGTTCCTTTTAAAGGCCCATTGATTTTTTTTTCCTTTTCATTATATGCATTCTCTTATCCTCTAATTTATCCTCAGCACTGGTGTTATGTAGCTGACCTCCTAATTAATTGGTCCAGTAGCTGGTGCTACCCTTTCCCCTGATTATTATTCACAGTGCCTGAATCAAGTTTATGTCTTATACTCAAAAACTTTTAAGGGCTTCCTTCTTGTTCCTAAGTTAGACCATAAACATAGCATTTTCACTCTAGGCCGATATCTTTCTCATCTTGCCCAGTCATTCATCTGATGGCTTACTGCCTGGTCTCAGAACATGCCTGCATTCTTTCCCATCACCAGTATAGGAAAGGAGGTGAATACTTGTACTGTAAGTGTACGTCCAAGTTAGCTGAACCAAGAGTGACTAGTACTGTATCCCACTGAGACCTTCAAGGAGCCTTATGAAATGAATCTCACAACCGACTTCCCTAATTAATCAATGGTTAACCCACCATTATTAACTCCTCCACATTCCCAGGTAGCAAAACAAGTAAGTACAAAACAGTGTGCTTTCTGGTTGGACCTGCCTAAAGTCAACCATGGTCTGCAAGGAATTGCTCTCCAAGAGCTGGAGTCAGAGGTTGGGTTAAGAGGTTTTTGAAGTGATGCACTACATGTCTTTGTGTGCATGATTAAAAAAAAAAAAAAAAATCCAGAAGGTAGAGAAGAACCTAGAGTGAGAAGTATGCCTCTTTTTCCCCTTGAATTTGGGTTCAGCCATCAGCAAACTATAGTTTATCACTAGCTGCTTGTTTATGTAAATAATGTTTTATTTCAACAGAACCACACTCATTCAGGTATTATCTACAGCTGCTTTCAAGTTGCAACAGCAGCAGAGTTGAGTAATTATCATGGAAACTAAAAAAGTAGCCCATGAAGCTATTAAATATTTGATTAAGAAAATTTTGCTAGCTCCTAGTCATTGTGGTTCCTTCGTGGAAACATCCATGGTAGTTTCTTGAGATCTGGTCTGTATTTAAATAGTATACATATTGTATTATATGCATTCCCTCTCCCCTGTGAAGACTACAGATATAGATATTTCAAGGTAAAGTATCTTAATGATTTTTCTATATTAGTAATACGAAACATTCTTTTAGCTCCATACTAATATGGATAATACTATTGTTACATGGATTTACCATTGAATAGTTCCTATTGATGGAAATTTATTTTTCCTTTTTATTTCAAATGATAGCATTGCATTTATACATGTTTCTAATACACAAAGATGAGCTCTTAGTATTTCTATATTAAACTTAGTTTTGTTCCTATCCCTGCCTTGACTTCCTGCCTACAGTATGTATTGTGTTTTATTTTAGGGGGCAGGATCATTAATGGCTGAAGTTCTGGGGTAGACTTTGCTCAAGAAGTTCTACTTGAGTTGGCTCTTGGGGAATCTTGATGAATAGGATAATAATGAAAAGACGGTCAGAACAGATAGGACTGTCCCTCACGGCCTGCGGTCAGCAGAAGCTTGGCAGGCTCTCAGGCTGCACGGCCAAATACTGTAGCTATGAGCCATGTGTGGTATACACTGGAGTTTAAAGACAGTATAAAAAAAGAGAATGTTAACATATTTCATTAGTAGTTTTTAAAATTTTGCTTATAATTTAAATAGTATTTTAGTGGTATTGAGTTAAAATGCTATTCCAAATAATTTTACTTTTTTTATGTTTTAAAGTGTGGCAGCATGATATCATTAGGTTTAGAAAGATAAACTGGTCATGTTGTGTGATGCTACAAAAATTGAGTGCTAGGCACTATGCTAAGGACTTCTTTCATTTAGCTCACAGCAATCCTGGGGCATAGTTACCTCATATTTTAGAGATGAACTTGAGTCACAGAAAGTTTACTTGCCCAAGGTCATTAAATGGTGAACCCAGTTTATCCAGAGCCTACGGATTTCACCACTGTGAAGGCAGAGCAGACAAAGGAAATGGTCCTTACACATAGTGAGCAATAAATGAATGATAAATGATCATTTTCTAACTCTTCCAATATTTTTATAATATTTTTATTTTTAAAAATCTATCTTCACAGTGCCCTGATACTTTTTGTCTTAGGGTTTTTTGTTGTTGCTGCTGCTGTTTTTGTTTTTTCCTTTATTTTCTGTCTTCATTTTGACCATCTAGGACTTCCTCTGAAACAAAAGCTATAAATTGACTTTTCTTGTGTTCTCTATATGGGAAGGTTTTTTTTTTAGAATATGTAGTTTTGTTGTAGTCTTAAGTTTTATCTTCCACATCTCACAGAAGAACAGAAACTAAATAATGTAGTCAAGGTTTTGTGACTAGGAATTATAAAACCATGGAAATTTTTAGTTTTGATCACTATTGTGGTTTGGTTTTTAAAATAAACATTTTCTTTTTGAGTTTGGTGTTAATTGATCACAGATCATATATTCCTCAAATTTTCCTTTGATTTCAGATTTTGAAATTTTACAATGAAATTTTTTCATATAAAAAGCTTATCTATCCATTAGGAAAACATTATGTGAAGGAGAGACTAGGTGAAATACATGAGTATTTAGGATGCTTAGTTCTCCTAGGGTATTAGAAGAGACAGGAGGCTCATTTTTATTTTTGTTTTATTTATTTATTTTAAAATATTTTTTTAGTTGTTGATGGACCTTTATTTTTATTTATTTATATGTGGTTCTGAGAATTGAACCCAGTGCCTCACACATGCTGGGCGAGTGGTCTACCACTGAGGCACAACCCCAGCCCCAGAAGGCTCATTTTTAAAGATGCACTGGATAGGTGGAATTCAAATGGTGAAGTCGAGAACCTTGAAGCCCTTAGGATGGTACTTGCAAAATGAAGAGCTGACTGCCAAAGCTCAAAAAGTGGTTAAATTACCCCAGTTTTTAGCTTGGAGCTCTAATGCTTAAATTTTTCTTATTTGTATCATGGTATTTTGAAGTCAAATTTATGTTGTGTGTTAAGGAATGACATGCACACTATAAATTTTAGATTTTAGCCTTTTGATGTCTCAGATCAGGACTTTTGTAAAACATCTTCTGTTTTGGGGGTGGGTACCAGGTATTGAACTCAGGGGCACTCAACCATGGAGCCACTTCCCCAGTTCTGTTCTGTATTTTATTTAGAGACAGGGTCTCACTGAGTTGCTTAGTGCCTCCCCATTGCTGGGGTTGGCTTTGAACTTGCCATCCTCCTGCCTCAACCTTCTGAGCTGAGTTGCTGGGATTACAGGTATGCGACACTGCTTCTGTTTTTACCCTTCTAAAATAACTTATGTTCTTAGGTTTCTTTTTTATGTCTTAGATTTGTAGAGATTGGTAAGCTTTAAAAATTAATCAAAGATAAGCGATTAGGATCAGAAGAAACCTTTAGAAGTGAGTTTTCTAGCCCAGTATTTCTGAACCTGGGAACTATTGACATCTTGGATATATATTTTTTGTTTGAGGGGGGAGGTCCTGTGCATTGTATGATATCTAGCAGTATTCATGCCTTTATCCACTAGATCCCAGTCATTCCCCTTCATTTGTAGCAACCAGAAGTGTCTCCAAATATTGCCAACTGCTCTCTGGGAGACATCGGTGCCCTGGTTGAGAACCAGTGTGAAGTCAGTTTCCTTTAAGCGGTGGTTCCCTTCCCTAGCACTCAGACATTGAGAAGGGAAGTTCCTATCTTCTCTTAACAACCCATTCCAGCTTTGGGTGGCTCTTTTGAGACAGGAACCTTTTCTCGGAATTAATGTGAAACCTGCACCTATAACTTTTTTAGTTCTGCCTCTTGGGACCATATAGAGTGGATAGACCATATATAGACTTTCTCAATTACTGTCTTTCCTGGCCTCTGGTGATTGTCTTAGAGTCCAAGTCAGTGAACCTTTTTGATAATGAGCCGGATAGTAAATATTTTAAGTTTTGCTAGTTACGTTTATGCTGTTCAATATTCTTTCTTTCCTTCCCTCTCTCCTCCTTTCCTCCTTATTCTTCCATCTTTCAAATTCCCTCCCTCCCTATTTCTTACTTTTTATAACATCTTTAGCAGGTAAAAAAACATCCTTGCTCATACAGGCTGGGTTGACCTCCATATAGCTTGTCAAGCCCTGGTTTTAGATTTCTCTCTCCATCTTGGGTGATCTTCAGAAGATGGTGCCTTCAAGAATGGGACCATATTCATGCCACCCAAGACCATGGTTTGCCTTTTTATTAGGCCACATTACCTTCTAGAATATTTTTAAACTTAATTGTGGGACCATCCACACATTTACCTATATTAAACCTTGCTTAGCTAGAGCAACTTTTTTTTTTTTTTGCACTGGGGATTGAACCTGAGGCATTCTAGCACTGAGCTACATCCCCAGCCCTTTTTATTTTTTGTTTTGAGATAGGGTCTTCCTAAGTTGCTGAGACTGGATTTGAGCTTACAGTCTTCTTGCTTCAGTCTCCCAAGTCCAAGTTGCTGGAATTACAGGCATGTGCCATGGCACCCAGCTGAGCCAAATCTTCCTACTTCATTAGTTTTATAGTCTCAAATGAAGTTTGTCTCAGCTTCATGTCACTTGAATGCTTGGTAAATATAACCTGGGTCTTCTACCCAAGTTACTAATAAAAATTAATAAAAATTTGACATAGCTAAGAACTAAATCTCAGATAATAAACAGGAAAAAAGGTAATTTTAATGTTTGCATATAGTTGGTCTATATTTTCTTTAAATCATTTTGGAGAATTTTTACATAGCTCTACATTGTAGCAGCCACCGTCAAGGATTACTGTCATTACCACTGACTTTCAAAGTGATAAGTAAATATGATGACGATGACCAAAAAAACCCTGAATCTTATTCACATGTAAAATAAAAGAATTTTAGATTATTTGTTTCAAAAAGTAAGTGATAATTATTTTTTTTCTTCCAGAAAGGATTTACACCAGCAGCCCCAGTTCACACAAATAAAGAAGAGCCAGCTATTCAAACCAATTTGGGATTTATTCATGCATTTGTCGCCGCCATATCAGTCATCATTGTGTCTGAATTGGGTGATAAGACATTTTTCATAGCTGCCATCATGGCAATGCGCTATAACCGATTGACGGTGCTGGCTGGGGCTATGCTTGCCTTGGCCCTGATGACCTGCTTATCAGGTGAGTGTTTTCCCTAGTGGGTGCTGAATGAAAGGGAAAGCAAGGGTGTGTGGCATTGGCTGCTGAATCATTGGACCAGTTATATTGGAATTTGGTACATTCTAGAAATTAGTAAACAGTGAATGGTGTCAGTACATAAATTCTTGAAAGCCAGATCTCACTTTTAAAATGAAATGTTTTGCTGTTTATAGCCAGGATGCATAGTCCTTCACTTATTCAGTGTTGTTTTATTCTTACTTTTATTGTTTCAGTTTTTTTATCTTTTCAGTCTGGATAAACTTGATTATATATGATATTTTAGAAATAGGATTCAAGAAACAACAAAGAATTCCATATTTTTCTCTTTTTTTTTCCCATATTTTTCTGTTGAAGGACATTTGGGAGGTAATCAGTAAGTGAGAAATAGCTTCAGTTTATTGTGTTCTTAAGCTGTTCTTATCCATTATGGTCAGATGCTCCCTGCATGTGTTACAGTTTGATATACTACTTTATAGACATTAATTCTGCAGAGTATTAGATCATCAGAAGTCAGTTTAATGCCAGAATAACTGAACAAAGTTGTCTTGTCATTCAAAAGCTACCCCAAACCACATGGTTTGCTAGAAAATATTAAGCTTTTCCATTCAATGTATTAGCTTCAGGAAAAGTTAACCTCTTTGAGCTAGTTTCCCCATCTATAAAATGGAAATACTATCCACCTACCCTGTGGGCTCTGGTCTGTATTAGTGAGATATTTTATTTAGAGTGCTTTGCCATTCACCTCTTTCCTCAGAATGCTTTAGATTGATCATGAAACTCATTTTTTAAAGTGCATCCCATGCTATGGGATGCATGAATACTTGTTAAAGTTTATGTCTTTATAAATATATAAATGAGTTTTTTAACAATTAAAACAATTTGAATAATCACTTTCTGTAAATTAATAAGGGAATTATTAATATTTTACAGTAAAAACAGTTTTCTCCTCAGCAAATAGTGATGATAGGAAATACAAATAGGAGAGAGTTGCAAATGGTGACATCACTTACTTGGAATGAGTTTGAATAGTATCAGAGAAATCTTTTGTTGAAACTTCCTTCAAGGAGACTAGAAGGCTATCATCTCTTGCCCCTTCCTACCCTGGATGTGGCTGTTTGTCCCCACGTCTTTTGTGTGTTCGGCTCTTCCGCTGTGGTGTCTGTTTTCTGTCCTGACCCTTTCCCATCATCCTTTAGCTACTGGTGCTCATAGCTCTTTTCATCTTTACTTCTTGAAATAATCCGTATCAGGGACTGGCACACCTTTTTCCTGTGTATTCTTAAAAATAATTTTGAAAAATTATGCCCCTCCCCCAACTGAATTGATCTAAAATGTTTCACTGCATATTTAAGGATAGCAAAGCTCTAATTTCTGATATGTTTTATAAAATGAAACATATGGTGTTTTAAAATATTCTTAACAAAATCTAAACACCATTACAGTTTGATAGCTACCATCACCATCATTCCTTTGAAAAAACACAAACTCTTTTTCAGGAGTTGGAAATTTATTTATTTAAATTTTATTCCTATAATTATTTTTATTTACTTTATTTACAGTTTTATCCTAATGATAAGGTTTTGCTTGAAAATCTTAAATGAATCCTTCTATTATATATATCTACAATACAAATATGCCTTTAGTACTCAATTTTGAAAGAAATTATGGATTGAATTAGAGTTAGTATTAGTTGACCAAAGCAACTATATGTCAAATTTAAACGTTCTTTTCAAAATTGAAAATATATTTCTTTAAGATGCATTAGGGCTTTTATTTTTATAATTGCTTATATTCTGTGAGTGAACATTATTCGTAGAATGAAGGAAGGTTTAACATCAGCACTGACCCTTTTAAAAAACAGATGTAAGAGCTGGGTGTGGTGGCACTTGCCTATAATCTCAGCAGCTCAGGAGGCTGAGGCAGGAGGGATGGCAAGTTCAAAGCCAGCCTCAGCAACTTAATGAGGCACTAAGCAATTAAGCAAGACCCTATCTCTAGATAAAATACAAAAAAAAGGCTGAGGATGTGGCTCAGTGGTTAATTGCCCTTGGGTTCAATCCCCAGTAACTTCCCACCCCCTAAAAAAAGAATAAAAAAATAGATGGGAGAGCTGAGAAATTTTATTTCACAGAAATAAGTAGATAGATGGTCAGGAGTTTTGTTTTGGCCAAGCCACTCAGTTCAGAACTCCTGAGCTAAACGCTAAAATCACACACTGGTCTGTCATCAGAAATTTAATGATTTATTAACTGATAGCCCACTAAGATCTTCTAGTTTTGTCGAAAGCAGAGAATTTGAAACCATCAAGTACACCAAAATGTTTTTCTGAAATTTATCAAATTACTATTCTTCTACATGTTCATCTTTTACTGAGAAATAGAAGTACCTTGGTTAACTGATATATTTAGAAATGATTGAGGAAATTGAAATATTGTTAATCTTAGTTCACTATTGCCAAAAAAGTGCTTGAGTGTCAGAGGGAAGGTTTCCAAAGAAAGGAGAGAGAGACAGGAGCCAGGGGAAGAAACAACAAAGTTGTGATGCCATCTGGATTTTTGCTTCCAATAGAGATCATTTGCTTCAGTAAGTAACATTTTTCTTCTTTTAAAGATTACAGTAGTTCCCATTACCTGAGGTTTCACTTTCTGTGGTTTCAGTTATCTGTGGTCAACTGTGGTCCAAAAATATTAAACAGAAAATCCCAGTGTAAAACAATTCATAAGATTTACATTATGAATGCTGTTCTGAGTAGCATAGTGGAAACATGAAAGGGCAGATTAACTCTGGTACTCTGGCAGTGCTGCAGGGTGTGTGGGAAAAGCAGTGTACATACATTTGCTACTGTCCAGCGTTTTAGGCATCAGTTGGAGGTTTTGGAACATATTTTCTGTGTGGTTAAGGAGGGACTGCTGTATGCAGAGATAAAGGGATAAGTAAGTTGAGGAGATCCTTAAAGTTTATTTACTACATTTCATTTTTAAATTTTTAAAACTTTATGGAAATTAAATTTCTAAAGGGTTACAAACAAGATGGTATAAAGAACAGTCTTTTACTCAGATTCACTTATTGTTAACATCTTACCCCATTTGCTTTAGCACTTGTTTGATCTATATAAAATTGTATGTGTATATACACATGTATGTATCTATAGGTATATAGATTACAGATAAATATATAATACTTAAATTACCACACATTTTTTGTCAGTTGGCTTAGTATTATTCTTTTGTGTGTGTGTGTTTTGTGGGGAGTATTGGAGATTGAACCCAGGGCCTTGTGCATGCAAGGCAAGTGCTCTACCAGTAAGCTACTTCACCAGTCCCTTTTTTTTCTTTTTTTTTTTGCGGTGCTGAGGATTGAATCCAGTCCTGTGCTTTCAAGGAGGCATTCTACCAACTGAGCTATATCCCAGCCCTAAGTCCTTTTCATTTTGAGAGAGGGTCTTCACTAAGTTGCCCAGGCTGGTCTCAAACTTGTGATCGTCCTGTCTCAGCCTCCTGAGTAGCCAGGATTACAAGTATGTGCCACAAAATTCTTTATAGCGATATTCATATTCTTTAGGACTATTCTTTGTAGCAGTGTTTCCCATCTTTTACCCAGAATTCAGTCTAGGTTAGGTATTAGATTTAGTTATTTATTGTCTTTTCATCTGAAATGTTTCCATAGCCCTTATGTTTTGTGACATCAGATTTTGAAGAGTAGTGTCCCTGCTTCCTGTTTAATGGACTTTTCTTCATTTTGTGTTTGTCTGATATTTCCTTACGATTGAATTGAAGTTATGCATTCTTTTCCTTTTTTGTTTTGGGGAGGTGGTTACCAGGGACTGATTGAACTCAGGGGCATTTAACCACTGAGTCACATTCCCAGCCCTTTTAAATTTTTGAGGCAGGGTCTTGCTAAGTTGCTTAGGTCTTCACTAAGTTGCTGAGGCTTGTCTTCAACTTTCAATCTTCCCACCTCACTTCCTTCCTGTTTCACTCAAACAGTAGCCCATCTGGAAGCACACAATGTCCATTTTCCCTTTATTGGATTGTTAATTTTGATCACCTAGTTCAAATTTCTCTGGTGCTTTGTCTTTGCAGCTAGTGTACACAATCTGTAGGGAGACACTTGAAGATAATACAAATACCCTATTTCTTGTCATAGTTTCCCCATAGATTTAGGATGATGACTGGGATGAACTTACCCTTCCCTCAATGCTTATAAGTGGATAACTTTGTAATTCCAGTGTTTGGTTCACATTTAACAGTGAGCTCTGGAATTCTATAAGCAAGCACTCTTCTCCCATTTGTTTGCCTATTCACTATCAGTATAGACTCTTTAATTCCTTTTTCTAGTGATTTAAATTAATTATTAAACTGGTTCGTTGACTACCTTGTCCCAGATTTGGCCCGTGGGAGCCTCTTCAAGCTGTCCCTGGGGTCTCTTGTGACATCCTCCTTTGTTTTTGCTCTTCCTTACTTTCTAGTATAACAAGATGTTGCAGGTTCATCTTGTAGCTTCTCTGCTCAGTCTTGGAATAGACTATATTTCTGACTGAGGAACCTTAAGGAGTCATTTAGTGGCTAGATCTGAGCATAAGGTAGACTCTTTGTTACTGAGAAATCTTTGTTTCTTGACTTTTGTGGACGGATGCAGAAAATATGTCGTATATGTATATGCACATATATGTATAAGGAATCTCTCCCTAGCTTTAAGACATACTTATTACCCTAAACAAAATAAGGGGAGTGGGAACAGAAAGGGAAAAAAAGAGGGGATTTCATCAAAATAGAGGAAAGATCAGTAGAGTAAGTAGATGAAGGGGATTGAGTGGGGAGGAAGGCGGGTTGGGAAAATGGAAGAACAGTGGAATGAATCTGACTGAACTTTTTTATGTACATATATGAATATAGAACAGTGAACCCCAACATCAGGCATATCCACAAGATACTATTTAAAAAAAAATAAATAAATTGCATAAAGAGCTTTAGAGTAGGAGGAGGGGGAAGGGAGAAATGCTGGGGATTTAATTAGAGCAAATTATATTCCATGCTTTTGTGATTATGTCAAAATGTTTCCTAATGTTTTATATAACTAAAAAAAATCAATAGAAAACTTAGGAGTTAAAAAGGAACAGTTTGAATCATGCTGGTTGATAAGAATCTTATGATTCTTCACTATAAGTTTATAATTTAAAGATTTGTAATGAATAACACCTACATATAAAAGGGGTGTGGCTTCCAGGTTATAAAACCTTGGAATCTTTTTTCCCAAATATACACACACACACATACACATACATACATACACATTTTTTAGTTGTAGTTGGGCACATATTTATTTTTATGTGGTGCTGAGGATCAAACCCAGTGCTTTCTGTGTGCTAGGTGAGTGCTCTCCTGGCTGAGCCACAACCCTAGCCCCCTTGGAATCTTTATAGGGCATCAAAGATGCCCTATAAAGTCATATACCTCAAAGTCATATGCTCTGTACAACACATGTGGCAAACCGGACTCTGGCTGAACAGGTCTGAAGTGTATGCCATCCTCAGCTGGGCCATTGATGTCTTAGGAAGCTGTGTTAGGGCCATGGTTAGACTTAAAGGTTCAATATTGATGGAGGGGAAAGATAGAGTTATGTAAGGTTATTACAGTAGTTTCTAACGTGAACCATCTTTCCTTTAACAGTGATAAGTTATGATTTCTTGAAGTTAGCCCTGTTTTGGTGGTTGTGGTAAGGCCAATCAATTAACCAGATACACTGCTGGTGTTTTCTTTCAGTTTTGTTTGGCTATGCCACCACTGTCATCCCCAGAGTGTACACATACTATGTCTCAACTGCATTATTTGCCATTTTTGGCATTAGAATGCTTCGGGAAGGATTAAAGATGAGCCCAGATGAGGGTCAAGAGGAACTGGAAGAAGTTCAAGCAGAATTAAAGAAGAAAGATGAAGAAGTAAGTCATAGCACTATTAAATATCTGGGCCAAAAAGGTAGTCAGGGAGGAATAAGCAGGATCCAGAGGTTTTCTAGTGGCCACATGTTATGTACAGGACACACAAAAATACCTTGTTTTGTTCAGCTTCCCTTCTTAAAGCTGACAGTGATAGGATTCTGGGTTAGTGTGAATGTGGTAAGAAAGGAAGCAGAGATGAATACCGAACCTGGCAATCAGGTTCCTTCATTAGATTATTATAGCTCCTGAAAAGCAGGAATTGTACTTTATAATTAATTATAATTTTAAAAATAATAATAATTTATAATATGTTCCTTCCATAGCATCTAGGAGAGTAAGTGATCAATAAATGCCATTTGATTTATTTTGTTGAGAAACAGAAGAATCGAGAATATAGTGTATATTGCTGCATGAAATCAGTGGTTCAAAGGGGAAGTCTAGGGTCACAAATTTAGTTTCTTTGGAACATATGCCGTAGAACTTAGCAAAATATCATTTATTATTCTTATTTCAATTCCGTCCTAGTGTTGATGTCATTTTTTTGTTTTAGTTTCAACGAACCAAACTCTTAAATGGACCAGGAGATGTTGAAACGGGTACAAGTGCAACAATACCTCAGAAAAAGTGGCTGCATTTTATTTCACCCATTTTTGTTCAAGCTCTTACATTAACATTCTTAGCAGAATGGGGAGATCGCTCTCAACTCACTACAATTGTTCTGGCAGCTAGAGAGGTGAGTGAGATATAAGACTATGATTATATTAAAAGTAAATACAATCAGTGTGACTTTGCTCAGTGGCGGTGGCCCAGGAGTATTTTCCCATGTTAGACTCTGATATCTAATCATCTTAACCACTCTCATATTAGCCTTCTGGTTTCTTCTCCCAATCTGATGAAGTTCTTGTATCCAAATTTATTGTTCTCTCTTTTGTCATCTTGCTTGGTCCTTTTCCCCTGGTTTCTCCAAAAGTTGTGGCCAACTTGACTTGGCTTGACTTTCTTGCTTTTCTCAGAACCTTCCTTTTTATGCTTGTTGAGAATATAAATTGTTAAATTTTTGAAGGCCAGTTTGGCAATAAATATTTAAGGTCTTTTAAATTGTGTAACTTTTGTTTTTTCTATTCCTTATACTGAAGAAATAACTGAGTATTGCACAGGTTACTTATGTTTTTATTGCAAGCAAGTGATGTTAGAAACAGTCTAACTGAGCTTTCCAGTAGAGGAGAATTGATTCAGTTGTTCACAAATTATTACGTAGCTCCTGGATTATGCATTCTTCAACATCATTTTAATGACAGAGAAATTTTAAAAGATATTCAAAGAACCAAAAACACTTAAGGAAAGAAATCAGAATATCGACAGTGTTTATCTTTGGGCACTACCATAGGTGGGTGAGTTGTTTCTTTATAGAAAATTTTTGTTGTGTCTTAGCTCTAGATTACCAGTGCTAGGATGGTGAACTAGAAGAGACCTCAGTTCACCTCCTTCCAGTCTTTATTCAACAGATAAATAACGTGAGACCCAGAGAAATGGGGTGACTTGGGTGAGGACTGGGGCTGTTGGGTAGCAGGGCAAGGACCAAACAGAGGCCATCTGCCTTTGTAGCCATTTCTTCTGTTTTGTTCAATTTCTGAATGCCTCTTATTTTAAAGATACCTATTGGTTTCTTTCTTAACCTTTTTCTTTTTTTTAACCTTTATTCCTTTTGAGGGGAATAGGCAGAAGTGTCTTATTGTTCATGCAGATTTATCAAGACTTACTGAGGAGAGGGTTATGGAATGGAAGTTGCAACTACTTTTTGGGCTCTTCTTGATCTTAACTAATATTCTTGTCTATATTTACATCCAATTGTACAATTTCAGATTAAATTAGGTTTTAATCCCTTGGAATGTCTACCATAAAAGAACAAGTTTCTTAACATAGCCTGCAGTTTAAAATATAAAACATTTTGAGGGCCAGGACTAAGATAGTTGGGGAAAGACTATTTTGTCAGAGAAGTCTCAAAAATGCTATATTTTGGGAAAAGGGGTTGGTAAGAAAGGATCCCTAGTTTTCATTTAATTCCCATAAAACAAACTTTGTTTTATAATGTCACCTTAATGGCTGTAGCCTGTATTCTTCTTGATTTCTAGCTTTTTGTTGACTTGCAGATTGCCAGAATTGGGACTTGAAAGTAAGTGACCATGTGGTGGATGTGGGAGGTTCTGCAGGGTGAGCTGCGATGGCAGAATCCCTGCATTTCTCCTACACACTCCTCTGGGTGGCAGTAATCTAGGAAGACTGGACTCCTTCTCTGTGCCGGACACCTTGGTCCATGCCTCCTAGAGCATGGCACATGCTGCTGGTTTGTTGTGTGACCCTATTGCTGTACTTCCTGCATTTCCTCACCTGAAAAAGGGATCACCTACTTCATGGGTTGATGCTGCATGTAGACAGCACAGTCCCCAACACAGCACACTCTCAGCTGCCCTTCCACACCCAGCACTGCAGTGGTGTTTAGTGAGCTGTTAAAGGGCAGATGTGTTGTGTCTGTTTTGTTCCCTTAATATTCCTTTTTTTTGTATGAACCACACAGTAGTTCAACCATTTTATTCTGCAACTCTGCTTCTAACATTAATGTTCCCAAATTGTGTTTCACAGAACCCTAGTAACTTTGAGATGTTAATGGGTACTAGGCAAAAAAAGGGGGATGGAGTAGAGAAGTTTGAGTCATACTTGTAAAGAAATATATTCTTGGCTTATTTTTTTTGGGGGGGGGGATTCAGTATATAAATTAACAGACTGAAAATCGGTTTTATTTAGTGATTTTTCAGATATCATTTTCAAATGGAATAGTGCTATCTTCTGGGGTAGCAGTTACAGAGGTTATAATACACAAATAGAATTTGGGAAATGTAGTCCTACTTTTCCATTCATGCTTCATACCATTTCACTTCCTGTCTCCACACATACATTGCACCCCAAGGCACTGGGCCTCCTCCTGTTTCAGGGAGCATGAGCCCACCTTGCTTCATTTCCTACCCTTCACAACTGCACTTGCTTCCTCCTGTATCCTGGCTCTCAGCTCCTCGCACATCTCCCTTGCCCCAGCTTAAATCTTTACCTTTCTCCCAGAGCAATTTTGTGGGCTTTTTTAGTATGCATTCCTTTCTTATCTTTGTGAGGGGAAAAGCCCCCTTTCTTCAAGTCTACTTCTCTGCCAAATGGCACTTTCTTCCCCTTCCCACAATCTCAAAGGGCGTGGCTGTGATAGGACTGTCATTGTACTTGGCTGCCTTTGATAGGCCACTGATAGGCTAACTGCCTGGCCACCTTTTCAGTCTCTTTCATTCCTCTTACTGTCATCCTTTGAAAGTTGTTTTCCTCATGATTGCGTTATCACCATCCTCCTTTTACATTCTCTCCCAGGGTTATTATATTCAGTCCCTTAGCTTATCCACCATCATTCATCTGATTCTTAAACTTCATTTTAACTCCTGGCAGCAACCTTAAGCCTTTCTCTGCTCCTCCTTGCTTTTTAATCATGTTGGAGTTATTGTAATTCATTCAGAGAATGAGAGAAACTTGGGTGTCATGCCTGATTTTCAGAGCACTTACCTTTGTTTATCATTGAGGCATTAATTATGCCACACAATTTCTCTTAAACTCATCTGTCTTTTCTCTGCCTATAATTTCCCACCCCAATCCAGGGCAGCATTGCTTCTTACGAGGGTTTTCTCCTTGCCTTCAGTCTTGTTCCTGTCCAATGCATTTTCTCCACTTAGATTTTTAAGCATAGATCTGTTGTCATTCCCCATGTAGAAACCAGTATTTGAAGAAAAAGGTTGAACTCCAAATTTACAGTATCCTTCATGACCTGGTTCCTATCGTGATGGGTTCCTCTTGTGCCGTTGGTTCTCTGTAGAAATGCTGAAGAGCTCTGTAGTTGGTTGTCTTTTACTGCTGGCCTGTTGCTTTCTCCTTAGCATTTCCTTCCCATATAAAACAAAATCAAATCCTGTTGTTCTTCAGGGCTGTCTTGGGGGTAACCTTCACTGATTCCAATTTGACTGCCTCCAGTTTCCTCTGGTAGCATATGTGTACTGGATGAAAACTATCCCTGGTACTGAGCCAACAGCCTGGGAATAAATTTCTTTCTAAGGAAGTATAGGCTTACTATACCATAAAGGTTTACTTAGCTTTTTCTATTTAGGTCTATTCTTAGGTATAACTGGTACATATTCCTTCAAGAAGATGTTACTTCACCTTTCATAAAGTTACAATACACCTGGATTTTTAATACTTTGTTTTTTGTGGTTGACCTCCACCTTCTTAATAGCAACACTTAGTAGCAGTTTCAACCTTGGTTTCAAACTAGCAAATTAATGCTGGTTTGTTTCCTTCCAGGATCCCTATGGTGTAGCAGTGGGTGGAACAGTGGGACACTGCTTATGCACTGGATTGGCAGTAATTGGAGGAAGAATGATAGCACAAAAAATATCGGTCAGAACGGGTAAGTTAATTGTTTTTTAAAATTAAAGCAAACATCTTTTTTTTTTTATTCTGAAGATTAGAAATAGTGTTAGTTCTGTATTTAAATTCTTCTAAAATACACCTGCTCTTTGTAATTATCTTCTTTGACATCCTAGTTATCACTCACTGCTATGGACTGCTTTTCCCATGGGTAGAAGTTAGTAAAATAAAAATGCATCTGAAAACACCAGTGATTTCATCGTAACTATCATATAGAAACATGGGAAATTTTGGACCTTAAAAATATGTAAGATTGGGAAGCATAGGTATGGACCAGGTGTACTGATCTGAAAATTTCCTATGCAGCTATAATCAGGAGACCTGATGATGCATTAGCTACTCTTTTTTAGCCAGAGGTGGTTGAACATTCTTCTTATAATTGGGTTTTATGATGAATTGTAGTTCTATTGTTGCTTATCAGCACTCTCAATTTAATGCTATCATTTCTTAAAATAGTGTTGGAGAGGAAATTGATTCTTACTGTTCAGAGCAGGAATGTTAATGGTTGTTCTTTGCTGTATAAATGAAGTTAATTTGTTTTCAAGGTTAGCTTACTAAACTGGGAAACAGTCAACACTTAATAGCAACACTTAGTAGCAGTGTTGGCTCCCTCATAATTTTGTTTGTAGAATATACCGGTAAAGGAAAAAATTGCTTCATTTAACTTTTTTCTCTTCTCTTCCAGTGACGATCATAGGAGGTGTTGTGTTTTTGGCGTTTGCGTTTTCTGCACTATTTATAAGTCCTGATTCTGGTTTTTAACAAGCTATTTGTTCTTCTGTATTTAGTATAAGATAGGTAACTATTGTCGTTTTGTACATAGTGTACATTATAACTAAAAGTGATGGAAAATACTGTATTTTGTAGCATTGATTTGTGAGTTTGACCCATTTAATGAAAGTATTATGTCCAAAGAGATAATCACTGATTCTATTTGTAAAATGGATTTTTAAAAGAAACCCAACTTCTCAGTGTGGACTTTTTTTGCAGCATTATGTCAATATAGTCCCCATTTCAGTTTGGTATGTATACAACCATTGTGCAGTGGGGTCTACTACTTGATTTTCTTTCAACATGACCTCTTTATAAGGAATATATTCTCCTTGGTCACTGAGGCGTTTCAGATGTTTACCTTAAAATTTTCCTTGTGGAAAGAATGAATTAATTTCTTTTTTAAAAAACATTTCCCTAAGCCAGTAAGCAGTAGTTTAATCATGTCTTTTCAAAATTAGATTGTTTAAAAAAAAAAAAGACAAGGTAATACTATTATATCAATAACATGATGCAACTAGAATTGTTTGCGAAGTCCATTCTTTTTTTAATTGGGTAGGACACCCAATATGAAAATAGTCAATATTTGACAATGTGGAATTACCAAATTAAAAGAGAATACTATGAATGTATTCATATTTTTTCTATGTTGAATAAACAATGTAACATAGATACAATGTAAATAAAAATGGTATGACCAGTGCTTGTTTTTCCTTGTGTGTTATACAAGTCATTAACTTTTCTAACTACCCAAGTAATAATATTATCAAGGCCATTTCTAAAGTAGATATAAAAACAAACACTGATATGTAGCTAACAGGAATCAGGTAGTATTCTGAAGCACTGTCTTACTTGGCCTTCATGATTCTATGAAGCAGTAGGCACCAACACAAGATTTTTGAAAAAGGGCAACTTACCCAAGGTGACATTGTAAAGCAGGGAGGCAAACCAGGCAGTTTTGTGTCAGAACCTGGAGTTATTCCTTATGCTAAGGATGCCTCATTTAATCATAGCAACTTCAGTAATCCGTGTCATTTAAATTCTACTCCAGTTTACTATTCCACTCAGACAGCACCACCAACCTGTTTAAGGTCCACAGTGTAATCTGTAACTTGTGAAAGAGCCCAGCTAATCACAGTAGCTATGGGAAGGGCAGCTAACCCTTGAAGAAACCTACAAGTGAGCCTCTGCTAAAAAGCAGCTTTCAGATGTCTAGTTAGGCAGTAGCATAATAATGATGAAGGAAAGGGTCATTTTTGGAAGTTCTCTAACTACCATTAGAAAAGTGTATATTATAGGGTAGAAAAACACAATATCCATGAATTAAGACAAAGCATTTAAGAAATTTCAAGCTGGGGCCCTATGCCATACCTTTTTTTCTATAGCTAGAGACCCCTAATACTGTCTTAACTTATAAACAAAGTGAGGAATTATCACTAATATTTATTTCCTAACAACAGAAAGGAAAAATTTCTGGTAGAAAGTAGCTGCTACCGTCACAGATTGATGAAGATTAGGTAGCCTGGCCCCAGTAACTAGCTTGAAATGTGAATAAAAGCAAAGGGGGTTTTGTTGTTTTGTTTACTGTACCGGGACACAACTAATTAAAGGTTTTGGTAATTCAGACCTAAGCTACAAGGTAAAAAAATGCTAATACAGTTAGCTTCTGTTGAAGAAAAGAAAGGAAAATGTTGTTGATAGTGATTTTAAAATATTTAATAGTCTTTCTTTAAACTCCAAAATGTGATTCTTACAAGTTATGTGCCACATAAAGCAGATGTTACTTTTGGAAAAATGCAGGTGATACTGAAAAACATAGCACTGAGGTATTTTTTATTTTTAAAATTGAAGAAGGAAACAAAGTCTGGATCTAATTATTTTTACATTTACAAAAAAAAAAAAAAAAAACCCACAATACTACTGCTTGGCTCTTGCTATGATTTTAGGTTCTGAATACAAGTACAAGACTCTGTGGGAAAGAGCATTATAAGAGTACATGTAGATTTGAAAAACACATCATAACTTGGAAAAATGATCACAAAGAGGCCTGAGTGGAGGTAGGCTAGTAACACATTTTGACTTTTGTCTCAATGGATAGCTTTGAAAACAACTGTAGCCAATTGTAACATCAAATTAAAATGGCAATATTAAATTGGTAACAAAATGATCCACATAATTTTATACAATACCGTATTTCCAAACATAGCTCATAGAAATCAAAGACCCTAATATAGCACCATTGAAACCATTCATTATCCCTCATGCTTCTATGCAATTTAGGATTTTGGCAGAAGATAATACCTGAAAAATGCCAAGTCTCATTTTTGTAAATTAATTTGGATTTCATTTAAATTTCTGCTTTAGGGAATAAAAGTATTCTTATCTCAAGATCAGCAGCCATTTGATAACAGCTCCACCCTTTTGGAAATAAGAATGACAGGCTACATCTACTTTTTTATTTTAAAACCAAGAACCAAGCAGTAAAGACAGCAATGTCAAGAATAAAGAATAGCACACTAAGAATCACACAGAACATTAGAAAGAATTTGGTGTGTGTTTTTACAACTACCAACTTGATGTTAAACAATTAAAAATTTACAAAGATAAAACTTCTTTTTTTTTTGCACTAACTGGTTTCAATACAGCACTGATTTAACTCATCTTTGGGTTTCGATCTTCACACAGAGTGAATATGAAAGTGCCATACTGAGGCCTTTCCCCAACTTAAACCATAGTAAAATAGATTTCCAAATAATTTTAGAATGGTTTAAATTATAGCCGTTCTTTTCTGACTGACATCTTTTTTTTTTTTTAAAAGGTGTTTCCTGGACAACTTTTTTGCATGAAGATGATTGTCTAGGTATACATCAATTTAAGGATAACATCTTTTCCTACATTTTAGCTTCTTAGTACTGGCACAACCATTGCCAGCAGTGAATTTGCACCAGTACAAGCCAACTCTTTCTCTCTCCTCTCTCTCTCACACATACACACACACACACACACACACACACACACACACACTGTTATTTCTTAAAGTGATGTCACAGTTTGTTTCCTCAGAGATTTAAAAACATACATTGAAAACAGCATATCTTTGATTTAACCCTCAGAGTTAAGCATTTTTTAATATCATTAAATCCAAGGTGTGGTTGCCAGTTTTAATTACCATTCTCTAAGAGATCCCTATGTGTGCTATTCCTAGCCTACTGGACTCCACAGAGTTACTGTGGGGGCCCTAAAGTGGAGGATTATGTACCAACACATGTAAGCAAGAAAGATCCTCAAATATCTAAGCTTCAAAATGTTCAAACACTGCTTTATTGGACAATGCTGTGTATGGAGGTTTGGTTTTGTTTCTAAAACATCAAGCAACACTACGTACACTATGTAAAGACAACAAACTTCTGTAGTACAAGTTTTCAGTGTGTATACATTATTCCATTTATATATGGATATGATAATGACAGCCACTAGAAGATGCTAATTGTTTTACATGTCTTGAAATGGGCGAAACAGGCAACACATGCCATTGGTTCTGTCATACTGGCCTTTGGCTGTATTGGGGAAGTAATCATACAAAAAGTGCCAATGAAAGAGAAGGCAGCAAGTGAAACTAGAAAAAGATCCAAGTTATGTAAAGCAGAGTTGAAAGGAGTTACTTTTTAAATTTTTTCTTAAATGAACTGACAGCAGGAGGGAAGTGCAGGGGGCATCTGAATCTGGGCCCTCCAATACCATCCTGCAGTGAAACAGATTTGGATTGTTCACGGAGTCATCAAGAGGGCTAGCAACAGCCCCAAATAGAGCCAGTTCTCTAAGTACAAGATGATGCAAAACAAAACCAACCAGATATTAAATACATGACACTGAAATCACTGATGAGAAAACAATGCAAAGATATCTAAAAATATAAATAAATACATTTAGCTATTTTTTATTCAAGAAACCCAGAGAACTGCTTTCAAAGCAATTGCTTCTTTCAACGACTTTCTAAATACTTTCATAAATACTTACTATTTTGATTGTCATTTAATGCAGCACCTCAGTGTTTGCTGGTGGTGGTGGTGGTGATGGAATTTCACTTAATAGTCTCTTCAGAAACTATATAACTATATCCTATTACACTAAAGAACATTTCCCTAGGAAAAACCCAGGGAGTTTACAAAATATTGTTAAATACTCAAAACCTGCAAAGTATTATTTAAGAAAAACAAGGAATGTAGTGTTGTGACAGTGGGGAAAAAAAACTATGCAAAACAGTCACATGGAAAGAAAGTATTTTAATTTTTAAATATCCAAGTTTGCTTAATTTCTTGTGAGCTGTTCAACACTGTTTTAAATATCCTGAATTGATAACTCTATCAACAAAATGTATCCCCAGTGTTTCCACAGGAGACATTAAAATAAGACCAAATTATAATTTTTCTTTTTCTCAGTTCTTTTTGTGCAAAAATATTACAAGAGAATTCAAATGGAAATGCTGAAATGACATGCCAACATTTCAGGGCACATTTAAAACACTCAGAATAATTCTTGAAATTACTGTATTCTAAAATATCACTATCAATCACTTTTAGATTAGTTCTGTACATCTACTCACATGGATGCAATTTTCCTAGACCTCTGAAAATAAACAGGCTCATTGGTCTCTTTTGGTGTCCACACAATAGGCAAGATAGGTTTACAATAGTGTTTAAATGGAACTAGGCATCTACAGTCTTGATTCCACCACATTCAAAACAAGTCAGAGTTCATTTGGCTATCTTAAGATCACTCCCATAAACCTACGACGGTTCACTGGATCTAAACATTTCTCAGAAATGTGTCATTTTATAATTTCACCTAAGTGATGATTTGGGGATCCTTTAGAAATGGTTAATGCCTAAGATAAACTTTATCAAAATGAATAATTGCAATAAAGTGCTTGTTACATTTCAAAATGATGCTTTTAGACTGTGGTATGTTAAGTGTGTGCTATTCCTCCCATAAAGGATCCCCAGGCATGAGAGTCTGGTCTTCTCACCTGTCTCAAAAAGCAGCAGCACTATCTTTTGGTAGGCTGACAATAGGCACATTACCCATGCGGAAGAGGCTATACTAGGGCTATGGCAAAAAGGGGAGGAAATTAGAAAAGTGGGAAGCATGTGGAGGGTTCCTACTATACTCATAGTTATATACAAATATATTAAATATGCTATAAAAATAGTCGACTCTTTTCCTTTGCAATGACTTCAGAAGCTCCTTTTAGAAGAATGCTCACCCAATCAAGACAAACTTAAAAGATCTCTTTGTCCAAATCACTATTAAAATGGCAAGTGCCTTTGTGCTGTTTCTTCACCACTGAAAAGTTCCAATCAGCTTTCTCCTGGCTAGATGCACTCAGCAATATTAATATCCAGTGTTTATACCTTCCAACAGGGACTTCCATGAGACTAAGAACAGGGCCACAGATATAGGAAAGGTTGTAGACTTAAATGAGCTTTAACACAAATGTTCATCAACAAATTTTCAATAACCAAAGAAATAGAAAAAAGTAGAAAAACAAAAGTTAAATGCTATCTGTTCCACTTAAAAGTTTGCCTCAATGTAGTGGAAACATTTTCAAACATAAAGAATAATATCCAGTTGAAAAGCATTTCTACTTGTGTAGACTACTATTTTCAGGGTCCCTTTCTAAGGCTTCTTGAACAAGGCTTCATCTCCCTTCAACACAGTGCCCTTTACAGAGCTGGCCTGCTTCAGTGCTCTTAACTTCAAGAGACTGCTTTAAGGCAACAACCAACAACGACAGCACATCTGAAGAATTCAAACACACTATTCTGCACTGAGTATTCTATAACAAACTAGTCAAGATCACTGGCATCCTTTTATTACTACTACATTCCTAAGCCACACCTAAGTGACAAAGCAGAGCACAGCACTCTAAAATTACCCCCTGAATTTAGGATGTAGTTCAGAAAACTGAACTGTAGTATTTACTTTCACACTATGCTGCCTCTTCCACCCATTCACCACATTTGCTTTTCCGCCCATATTTCCCACTTAAAAACAAGTACTTTTCAAGTGTCTAGGTTCTGGTGTGACATCACTCAGCAGCAACTTTATTGATTCCTGTGGTTCTCATTTGTATTTGTTAGGCAATACTGGCTCACACTGCCATAGCAGTCCATAGAAAGATGACTGCAGAGTGGCTGGCATCTTTCCTTCACCTCCACAGTTTCTTACATCAAAAGTGACACCCAGAATAAAATGTTTTTAAGAGAAATAGAATCCTTGTGAGAGTAAAGTGGAGGGAAGCTGAAAAGTGTTCCCATTTGGTATCTTCATGATTTAGGTTTGGGATTTGAATTAACAAGTTTGGCTATGGAAATGGAATAAAAAACAGACAAATGCTGAATCTTCATCTGAATGCTCAAGTCTCACAGAGAAGGGGACAGGACTAGCTTTGCAACCCAAATTTAAGAGAAGCACAAGAAAACCAAAGTAAAGAAGAGGCAGCTGGTGGCTGACTAGTTTTTCCAACATAACTTTTCATACTGACAGCAAAGGAAAAGCATGGCTGCTCTTTAAATTTAGCAACTGTGAATTTCAAGCAGGAAAAAGATGAATCATGAAGAACAACAGGAATTATGACATAATTTTTTTCCTTCCCAAATATTTAGTTAAGATGGAAAATAATTAAGGGGGTTACAGTTGAATGTGAGTTAAATAATCTGCAGATTTACCTTGTGGCCTTTTTGGCTACTGTTAAGTACACACTACTCACAGTTCATGATCTTTCTTTTAAGTATGGTACTGCGAGGACAAGCCTTAACAAAATAGTTCATGTCTTTTGTTAGCTAAGTCCTTATCACTAGGTATTTCCAATAAATAAATGAGGCACAACTCAGATTTATATGGAATGGCATAAGGTCAACAAAGGCAATTTGGAAGGGGAGAAAAGCAATGCTGTTGCCATATTGTACAACACTGATTTAGCCACATGCACGTATGCTCAGGTACATACATCCTGACAACTATTCTTGACATCCATGGGGATGTCAGGAATCTCTTCTGGATGATCATTTTAAACTCCATGATATGTTAATTAGTTGGTATCTAGTCACACTTCTTTTGTAGAAGGGTAGGTACCATTTTCTTTGGTTGTTTTCTTCTACAGTATTAATTTTCTAATTTAATTATGGACAGGTATAGTTTTATTTTGTTTTGTTTTGTCACAGAAAAACAGTATGTCCCTTAAGGATGATAGCAAAGCTAAAGACAGAGAACTGACTTAGCATTCCGCTGAGCCTTTTATCTAGTAATTCTGCAGTAGGTTATTTTCATTGCTCAAAATCATTTCTGTTTAACATCTTCAATTCTGTTATACATTTTCTTTTAAGGTCAATTTTGAGTTATTACATTTGTCCTCCCCTTTCTCAGCAATAATTTTTTATACTGTAAAAAGATATTTCCACTAATCTTTTGTTCTATAGTTGTAAATTTTAGTATTAGTACCATAAAATCTAAAAAATTGCTATTTTTAATATATGTAACTTGTGTTGAAATTTATTACCTTTAGAACATGATATTGCCAGATGAAATCTTAGTTCATGTTTAGAAAGCATGTGAGTCACAATATTCTAATGTTGTCGTGAAGGCAAAGCCAATTCCTGCCCTTTTTATGGTTAAAAATATCAACATACTGAGCAAATGTTTACTGGTAATTCTTAAATGGCTATTTAGTTTTCATGGAAGATGCTAATTAGGAGACAAATTTGGGATCACATTAAACTGTGATAATGTTAGGTTGTCATCTTTTATTTCTAAATTATTTGTACCCCAAGTCCAAGAGACTCAGCAGTCTTCATAGGAACTCAGGAGAATTATGACACCGACACCCACATGCTGTTAAAAATGTACTAAGGTTTCAAAACTGCTACTGAAACCAGACAATAAGTTCAAGATGGTGAGTTATCACCTGAATTAAAATCAAGGCACTATGGGTTCCCCCCTCAAATAACCCTGAATCATTTCTGACTAAAAGAAGCATTGAAATTGTGAAGGATAATAAAAAGATTCCAACAAACCCTAAAAGTTAAAATTCCCACCATTGGGAATGTTAAAAAGTGCCTAAAATGTTTGTGTGCAAATTTTATTCCTATAACTGAAACATTCTTGAAATTACTTTCAGGCTTGTTGAAAACCATTTACATCAATATTTGCAACAATGAAATATATCAAAATATGTGATCAAACTCCCAACCATCTAAAATAAAGCAGTGCAAATCCTATTTTCAAACAATAATGAAATGAGGGATATTTCTGAATAACTTGAAAGTCCTGTTGTATCAATAATTTAACCTGAAAAAAAATTCATTCCCAGCAGCACATCATACCTCACTGAACAAACTGTGACATCACAGCCAAAGTATGAACAAAAAGACCTGTGCCCTGGAAAAGTGAATAGAACACTATTATGTTGTAAACAAAAGGAAAAAGAGGCTGATGTATCAGTTTGTACATGGTGTCAGAATCTAATGAAATGTACTCATACGGAAGAGAGAATGCTTTCATGCAGCTTACACAATGTTTTGCTTTCTCTCCTTGATCCAGACATATACATATTTTTACAGTATCTGTATACAGAAAATTTAAACCACAAAACATTCTGAAATTACTGTTCCATCATTATCTGAAAAGGGAGAAGGGCTTAAGGTGGGGGCTATTGACTACTGGATCATCTTCATGGCATCATTGTAAGCAAACCCCTGACATGGCAGTGGTGTGTCCTCTGTAACACTTGATAACAGGCACAGACCACTAAAAGTGACTAACATTGTTAGTGCCTTTCTGATTCACTGGAGGTCATCTCGTAACTGAGCTTCTTAACATTTGGCAATATACTCTTTTTCCATCAAAAAATATCTGGGCAACTGAAACACTGTCAGAATTGGCTATGTCCCTATGATCATCTTCTGCTGGCTGGTATTTAATGTACATCTGTAGCACTAGGCAGCATTTTCCCTACCAACTAATTCCAGGAACTAGAACATTCAATACTGTATCTCATGAAACTGCTGGAACTTTTCCTCCTATCCTCAGATCATCTGAGCAACTGTTTATAGACCACCACCTTCCTCCTTTGGTGCTGGAGGAAGCACGTGTGCTACTGTGGTTGAACCTTAGAAGGATCAGTCAAACTGTCAGTCCTGTGCCGACTAAGTTGCTGCTGTTGCTGAGACTGGTGTTGCTGGTGATGTGACTGAGAGAAGGTGCTCTGTTGTAGTGGAAACGCAGCAGAGAGGATGAGTTGAGTTGAAGGATTCCCATGGAGCAACCTAGAAGTCTAAAAAAAAAAACATTACTTTACCCTATCCATTATACTGTGCACACAGAATTTGCTGAAGTTGTCCACTACCCAAGGAGCAGGATCCTTATAACTCTCATTTTTGCTATCTAAGGTTAAAATTATATTTTTGCAAAATGCTTAAGAGGCTTTTCCTCTTTCTGAAAATATAACAAAATTTCATTTTTCCTTTTTTTATATTTTCAGTTATAGATGGACATGATTTCTTCTTCTTTTTTTTTTTTTTTTTTTTTTTTGGTAACGTGGTGCTGAGAATCAAACCCAGTGCCTCACACTGAGCCACAACCCCAGCCCCAAAATTTCATTTTTCAAAGGAACCTGGGCTGGAGATTTCATAGTATAGAAATCAACTAATGTCTTGAGAGAAACTACACACACTCTTTTACTTTATGTCCTAAAGATCCAAATTTTATACAAAGTAATACTGGAGAATAGCTATTACTGTTTGAGGCACAAATACTTCATGGTCAATCAGACAATGACTTCTATGTGTGGGTCCTTGTATGTAGCAGTAGGAAGTCAAAACCAAAAAGGGCCCAGGATCTACAGTCAGAAGCCCTACAATTTGGGTTTTGCTTTGTTATTTATGAGCTGCCTGACCTGGGGCAAATCTGAATTCTATACATCTCAGTTTCTTTCAGCAAGTTTTCACTTCTGGAATACTATGTATAAATGTATAACTCCAGGATATATATGAAACTAAATGAGAGAAAGTTGTTTTTAAAGTCCTTCCCAAAGATAATACACTTGCCAGGTTCTTAATTTTAAAATGGAGCTGCTATCGGTAAAGTTTGTGAATGTACATGAAGGAAGCATACACACATTAACAAGGACAGATCCTTAAACCTGAAAGACCATTAAGCTTTTGGCAAGTACCCTGAGAGTTTTCTTTCTCTCTTTGTTGGGAAAACTGTGTGAGATGAATTCAGGATATGCAGGACCTTACAGGATCAGAACATAAGTACATTTTGGAACAGAGGTACAATTAGAAAAACCAAATTGTATAAAAATATTATATTCAAATAGGTATATTTATGAAGAGCATCACTCATCTTGTTTTTTATGGGTCTGGGTCTTTGGGATGCCTCTTTTGAGAGAAACAGGGAAGAGAAGGTTCATTCTTTTAAGGGTCTTTCTTCTTTGATAGACTCAGAAGACTGAGATCCTAAGGCAAGTCCTCTCTTTTTCTTAAGCTTCTGTTTAACTGTCACTGGGCCTATTTCCCTTAGATAATAGTTTAGAACTTGTTTTGAATTCCTATTATTTTATTTATATTAATAGCAAAGTCAGTTTTTATTGGCTACAGTACAAAGTCTAAGAGAATGAATGACTACCAGAGATATTTTGACAACTAATCTGTTTTTGTCTTCCGCATTATCAAAATAAGAATTATATCTGGACCAGGATACAAAAAGTGGTAAATTAAGACTATTCACTTTTTAATATACAGTACACTTTTGAATATCCTAAGTTTTGAATACGCTAAGTTATGTAACTGCAAAATTGATGACATGTGCCTGTTCCAGATGAGGTGTTCTCCAGAACAAATCAAGACTAACCGACATCCAAATGTGCTCCAGCTAAGCCAGAAGGGAAAGAGCTGGATTTCCAAGTGAGGATACTGAGGTACAGAGTGTGGTTCTATTATTTCTTTGCTGACAACCCTGCCATAGGTGACTTTCTGCTGATTCCTTTGGATCAGGAACTCCTATATAACTCACCCACATACCTGTCTGTTTTTGGTTAATCTGAGTGTCTATTATATTTGTTAATTTAGTGGTCATACATACTAGATAGGTACATTATAGGTACATTATACTATAAGCAGTGATTTATAGACTTTTTAAATATCTGAACTTTTACCACCTCCAGGTAGTAAGTGAGGTTTGATCAGTTTAACTTGCCAAAGGTCACACAGTATGTGGTATAGCAGTGTCTCAATCTTAGGACACTCTGACTTTAGAGCCCAAGTTCTAACTATAACATATACTGCACTTCCACTATTTCTCCTCTGACATTATTTATAACAAAAATTTCAATAAAATTTAATCCAACAAAATAATTTAAGATAATACCTAGGCTGAAACAGAAATCCCTTTTATAACCCTGCTTATGCAGGGTAGAGTTTATTGAGTAGCAAGAAAGGAAAAAAAGAAAGGAATCTTTGCTTGTATTCCATAAACTCTAGTTCCAGAGAGAAAATACGCTCTACAAAAGTGGCCTCATATCGGCTGGAAGTATTTCTTTTACCCAGTAGCTCAGATAATTGGGCATACCAATTGGCAGGGCTAAAAGGCTTTCATTTCAATGACCAAAGGGAAGGGGGGGAAAAAAAAAAAAAAAAGGCTACCCAGGACAAACTTTCTATTTTTGTAGAGAACTAAATTGTACACAAGCTTTTATACGTTTTTTAAATCATTTGCAAACCTTTCATTTAAGACCTAATTCCATTATGATGGCTTCCTGTAGGAAGTTACCTGTAAAAACTGCTGTGATGGTTGGGTCAGTTGAGCCTGAGATGGTTGCTGAACTGGAGGAAGCTGCTGCTCCTGGGAACTCTGCTGCTGCTGCTGCTGCTGCTGCTGCTGCTGCTGCTGCTGTGTTACTGACAGGGTCTGCGCCTGCTGCTGTTGTGCAGCAAAAGTAGGATAGGCAGTCACCACCTGACCCATGAGCATAGTACTCGGTACCATGACTGCCCCACAAGCTACAGGGGCAGTCACTAATTTGGTCACAAGTTGCTGACCTTGAGAAAATCTGTAAAGAAAGAAGTAAAGTAAAAAATACAAGGTATACATCACAAAAAAGTAGTGGGCTAAACACTTACCTAACATTATGATAATGCCAAATTATTTTTGTAAAAGCTGTAAGCTCCTATTTTGCTTTTGTTTTCAAAAATCTTTGGGATTTCAGCAAGGCAAAAATGTACATAGCAAAATCAACATATGACAACAAAAATATATAGGACAAACAAAAACACAACTTTTTAAAATATCCATATTCAAAAGAATGAAGTTGGACTCTTAATTAGTTTTGATTCACATCGTATGCAAAAAATCAATTCAAAATGAAGCTTACACCCAAACATAAAAGCTAAAATACTTAAACTCTTAGAAGAAAACAGGAAAAGTTTTGTGTGAAAGCACAGGTGACAGAAAAAATAAACTGTCCAGGCATGGTGGTGCACACCTATAATCCCAGCTACTTGGCAGGCTGGGGTAGGAGGATCTCAAGTTTGAAGGCCAGCCTGGGCAATTTAGTGAGACCCTGACTCAAAATAAAAAGGGTTGGAAATGTAGTTCAGTAGGAGAGTGATTGCCTAGCAAGTACAAGGTCTGGGTTCAATCTTTAGTACCTCCCACCCCACCCCACACAGAGATAAACTGGACTACACCAAATTAAAAATTTTATGTATCCAGAAGAAAAATCAACAGAATGAGGCAATCCAATAATGGGAGAAAATGTTTGCAAATCATGTATCTGATAATCTGGTTATCTGGTTATTTTAATAACCAGAACATATGAAGAATACTAACAACTAAACAACAATCAACCCATTTAAAAAAAGGACACAGGTCAAACTTGAACAGGTATTTCTCCAAAAAAGATACATAAATGACCAATAAACCCATGAAAAGTTGTTCAACATCACTAATCACCAATGCAAATCAAAACCACAAGAATACCCATCAGGATAGCTATTATAGAAAAACGCAACAAAAATAACCACTGTTGGCAAAGATGTGGAGAAACTGGAACCTTTGTGTACTGCTGGAAGTAATGTAAAATGGTACAGCCACTATGAAGAACCATATGGCAGTTCCTAAAAAAAGTAAGTAGGATTACCATATGAAGCAATCACACTCCTGGGCATATAAACCAAAAGAAATCATTTACACCCATGTTCACAGCAGCATTATTTATAAGGTGGAAGTTACTCAAGTACCCAATGACAGGTAGAATTTATAAACAAAATATGATATATAATACAATGGAATATGATTTCACCTTAGAAAGGAAGGAAATTCTGACACATGCAACAACATGAACCCTGAGAACATTATGCTAAGTGAAATAAGCCAATAACAAAAGGATAAATGCTGTAATTTATTTGACTTACATGAAGTATTCAAAGTATTCAAATTCATACAAAGTATAACAGTAGTTGCCACGGACGGGAGGTAGGGTTGGGCAAGTTGGGAAGTTGTTTAATGGGTATGAAGTATGAAGTATGAAGTTCCTTTCTTCTTTTTTTTGTAGTACTAGGCACTGAACCTAGTAGAACTCTACCAGTAAAGCTACATTCCCAATTCTTTTTTAGTTTTTGTTTTATTCTATTTTTTGGGAACTGGGGCACTTTACCCCTGAGCTATATCCTTTTTTTTGGGGGGGGTACCAGGGATTGAACTCAGTCACTGAGCCACACCCCTCCCCCCAGCTTCTTGTATTTCATTTAGAGACAGGGTCTCGCTGAGTTGCTTAGCACCTCACTATTGCTGAGGCTGGCTTTGAACTTGTGATCCTCCTGCCTCAGCCTCCTGAGCTGCTGGGACTACATGCATGCGCCATGTGCCCAGCATCCCCAGACCTTGTTAATTTTTATTTTGAGACAGGGCCTTGCTAAGTTGTTTATTAGAGCCTCACTAAATTGCTGAAGCTGGCCTTGAACCTGCAATTCTCCTGTCTCAAACTCCCAAGTCACTGGGCTTACAGGCATGCACGACCACACCCAGCTCCTTGTTTTGTTTTTTTTGAGATGGGTTCTTGCTAAGTTGCCCAGGCTGGCCTCAAACCTGCAATCCTTCTACCTCAGCCTTCTAAGATGCTGAGCGCATAGGCGTGTGCCGCCACGCCCAGCTCCTCCTTCTATTTTCTTACAGACAAAAATAATGCCTCTTTGGGGAACAAAACTTTTTCCATTTTTCTTTCTGAGATGAAGTTTGTTTCTAATAAATGTACTTTTATTTATTTACTTATTTGTTTTATGGTGCTGGAAATCAAACCCCAGGCACTGTTCGTACTAGGCAAGCATTTTACCTCTGAGCTAAAACCCTATCCTGTAAAATAAATTTAGTTGGTATTCAATGCCAGATCTTAAAAATAAAATACTGCATTTTATATACATCAGAATCAAACACTTGAACGCAAAAAAAAAAAACAAAAAAGAAACAAAGCAGAATTTTTAAAAAATTCTATGTAAAGAAAGCTCAAAGAAACAAAATGTACAAAGTATGTTTAATCACCAAAGAGTTAAGTGCCAATTTCTCTGTAATCTTAAACAATATTAATATCTAAATTGCCCAATGGCTCACTTACAAAGGTGCTAACACTTTGTCCATCTCGGCACAAGTCATTCTTTCATTTATTTATGCTCAACCCACACTTCTGTGGCTTTGCATGTACCATTTCCTCTGCCTAGAATTTCTCCCTGGATTCCTCGTCACAGGCAAAACTCAAGGCCAAACTCTTTAAGACAGGCCAACTATCTCCTCTGTGGCAAAGCTTTCCCTGACCACACTCCTCCCTTCACCTACTTGCCTTAATTCATAAAACTGTTCACTTCTTCCCTTCTGAAAACCCACTAAGTACTTATTACATCAAATAATACTGACTTGTTTACCTTTCCATTGCTTTTACTAGTCTGGTCTTTCCTCAAGGGAAAGGACTGTACCATAGCTTGCATATGGCAGGCTTCATATGTTTGCTGAAATGTTTTTCTTTCCTCAGGAAACAGATATCTACAAAGAGTTGCTATACTGCACCCTCCAAAATGTATGTCAGCATTCAAATTTAATGTCCTTCCTCTCAGACTTTAAAATTAGGCCTCTGACTATGGGTGTAGCTCACAGTAAAGCACATGCTTAGGGTGTGCCACATGCAAAGCTCTGGGCTGAATCCCCAGCAAGCAAAACAAAAATTGGTTGTCTGCATTTCATTGGAGCACATTTGTAAAACTTCCTTTCAGGATGTGAGAGCTAAAAGTTGAAACTATTTTTTTAAGTTAAGGGAAATAAACTTCAAAGAGAAGCGATAAGTTCTCTGTTTTCACTGTCTAATAATCCTGCAGTTTCTTTACTATGGAAATTATTAACATGATTTTAATAAAATTATGTTTAATACTAGAGAAAATCTGCATATAAAAGGAGTATACTTGAAAAAAAATAAAAGCATTTAAAATTGCAGAGATCCTATAGTTTTTAAAAAGACAGCTTCCCAATATACAAAGGGTATTTCTTTGAAAAATCTGTTTCTCAGTCAGCTATTTGAACTTCTCATTAAAATAAGTCACAGATGGCTGTCTAGAACAGTACACAAAAACTTACTGTAGTACATGTTTATGCACTGGGACTTTGAAACCAGACACCCAGGTCCAAAGCTTCCTCACTGACTTAGCCAGGCATAGGCCTTGCCCAAATTATTAAAAATCCATTTTTTTCTTATCTGGGAAAGAAGATCTTAACATACATTTTAAAAAAATGAACACTTAACAAATTTAAGAAGGTAAGCTACCCTAACCACTGTTACTACATAAAAAAAACTCTAATGTCTGTATTTTAAAAAGATTAGTATCACAGTGACACAAAGCCTGTCATAGCCCTTGTGTAACAGTGAGCTGTAGAATCTGGATTCTGTAATATTTGGTAACTTTTTTTTGGTATCAAGAATTGAATCCAGGGGCACTTAGCCACATCCTCAGACCACTGAGCCACATCCTCAGACCTTTTTTGTATTTTACTTTGAGACAGGGTCTCATTGAATTACTTAAGGCCTTACTAAGCTGTTGAGGCTGGCTTAAAACTTACAATCCTCCTGCCTCAGCCTTCCGAGCTGCTGGGATTATTAGCATGCACCACTTAATAAATAAAATTCATTACTCTTTTATTTTAAAATCTTCAAACAATGGATGTATCTTTTTAATTTCAAATCTAAGAGCCATGGCTACAGTAAGCAACAAACTAAAATCATGTTTTAAAAAAGCAAATTATTGTTTTGTGTTTTATAGTGCTGGGATTGAACTCAGGGCTTTGTGCATTTTAGGCAAGAGTGCTCTACCACTGAGCTATGTCCTTAGTTCCAAATTACTGCTTTTTTTTTTTTTTTAATTTACTTATTGATTCATTGAACACAAATGGAGTACAGCTATTGTTTCAAGGGTTGTACACAAAGTAGAGTCACACCATCTGTGCTTTCATGCATGTACACAGGGCAGGGGGGGGGGGCGGGTGGGGGGTAAAATTAATACCAAATTACTGCTTTTAATCAACCAATTCACAACTTTGAAAATGACAAATGAGGTATGACAACTACCTTATCTGTCTGTCCTGAGTAAATGTAGTTACTGCAGCACTCTGGGTACTGTTCTGTGGCATACTGGATGGAATCTGGACCATGCTTCCAGCTGCAGGCTGAGAAATCACCATAGTGTTATACAGTGGGGCTGTAAGAGTGCTCTGCGTCTGACTGGGAAGAGACGTTTGCTGACTGTGCCCACTCAGTACACTTTGTTGACTCTGCTAGAAAAGAGAAGGTTTTACAGAGAGATTAACCAAGCAAAGTTATTTGGGAAGGATGCTTTTACTAGTCACTGTTTTAACAACTAACCTAACAGAGTGTGGCAGGATATATTACTCTGAAGGAAATCTAATCACAAAGGAGTGACCAGTAGTAACAAGAATGAATTAGTCTTGAATTCCCTGCTGGAAGGTAAGCTATGACTTTAAAAGGAGTATGATCCTAACAGTGATGACAGAAAACATACATGAAGGACTTCTGTAAATATCCAGAATGAGTGACTGATTATTAGATATTTTTATTCATTTTTCATTTTATATTTTTCAGCTATGATCACAAATATACTCTAGTTACCAGAACTTTATGGAATGTTAAATCATCACTGACTCTGAACAGTCTATTTTGCACAAGTGGTAACATGTTTCCTGACCAGTCTCCTTTGCATATTTTTAATATATAGAAGAAAATGGTATAATTAGGCTAGATCCTTAAACAGATCATAAAAATTTTTTAAGTGTAAAAATAGTGAAAATATTTAGTATGAACATAATTTTGTACAAAACATTTTAATGATCACTCTCAGTATTTTGTGTTCTGATTACTATTACATTTTAAAACATGGCATAAGATAGGGCTTCTGGTTAGTACATACTTCAATCCCTGAACACTCCACTTGACAACATTACCTGAGTCGATGTACTCTGTAAAGTTTGTTGTTGTATCATGTGTGGACTTGTGCCAATATGTCCAGTATTTATTCCACTTTGAATTTGGTTAGTAGAAACAACCTGGCCTTGCATATTTACAGGTGTGAGTTGCTGGATGTTAGATGAATTTCCAGAAGTAAGTTGAACAGAACCAAAATTCAACCCAGGGTTTGACTGTTGCAAAAACATCTGTGAAAATAAAGGATTACATTTAAATGAGCATTTTTTTCTTTTTTTGCAAGGCAGGGCAGTGGTGGTGCTAGAGATCAAAGACAAACGACAGCATTAAAAGACAGCAAACAAAATGAAGTTTCAAACTAAGTTTAAAAGATAATAACAACACCATAAGTCATTCTGACTGATCAGAAACAAATAATTACTGAATAAAATATGAAACTTCCCATTCATTATTCCAGTCATCCTAACCTATCATGTTTCCAATTGTTAGAAAAAGTATAACTCAGTGCCACTCAATCGTCTATAGACTGGTGGCTTTGCATCATCCATTATTCATTATTTATGAAATTAGACAGAAATAATTCATTTAAAGTTTTCCTTATTAAAGTTCTAGTCACCTTGAGTGGTCCTGTTGGTTGGCTGAATAAGACAAATACAAACTATACCTATTGTGATTTTATTAAAACTATTACTTATAAATTCTGCACCTTAAAGCTTTTTAAAAATACATCATCCATTAAGCATTTGAACTTACTAAAATTTGCATTCCAGTAACTGGAAAAACAAGGATGCTGGTGGAAATATCCTTAGGAATGAATATCTTGGAGATGACAAACCTAATCATATTGAGCATAACTAATGGGTAGTATTTATGGAATGGAACCTCGGAAATGCATCACTTGCACCTTGCTTTTCATTAAGAAAGGCCAATTTCCTACCAAGCCAAAATATGAACAGCACACTTCCTCTGCTCTCAAATACATGAACTTGCCTGCAGTCCTTGACCATGGACCATTTGAAGCTGCTCTTGAATTTTCCTTAGTTCTTCTTGTTGCCGATGAATGTTTGCCTCTATCATCCGTGTCCGTTGCTCCAACTGGTCTTTCAGATGCTGCATGGCTCCTAGCTGTGCTGAAAACTGAAACTAAAGTACCACATGTGGAAAAAAGTATAAAATATTTTAGAAATACTTGCTCCTTTTAATTGTGCAATGTGAAAAGTAAGCAATATATTGTGAGTTAAGAATGTTATGCCAGTAATCATGTATTGCCTGCTTCTCAACTATTAATCTGCCATCTTTACTTTGTGACATTGTTGATGGGACTTTAAAAACATTTCTCCTTGCTGGCAGGCACAAATTAGCAAGCACCATCAGCAGATGGTTCTAGAGGGCACTGCAAAGGAAGGTGCTTACTTTCCTGCTTCTGGTGCTTTTCTTTCTTGTTCTTATGTTAGTGAGTCTCATCAGCACCTCAGCAGGCAGTTATCCACCAAGTCAATGACATCTTAATGGGCTGCAAAGTTTCTCACAGCACGTGACTTCCTGCTCTCCAGACCTCCTTTGTGGAAGCTACTTGAACTTTTCCGTCATCCAATGACTATAGTCATGCCTCCCCAAAATGAGATAGGACTCTCAGTCTGGCATAGGGGAAGAGATGTTTACTAGGTTGGGGGGAATCTTCCAAGTCTATCTTCTTGTTGGTCTCCCTGACTTCTAGTTAGTGTCTGCTGTCTACACTTCCTATTCCTGTATTCTTTAGATTCTCTTTTCTTAGTGACTACTTTTTTAATATTATCCCTGTTCAAATTTCTGGTTTGCTTCTGACTTCTGAGTGGATCGTGAATATTGATAACTATGCCGGGAGTTAGAAGACTTCAGTTCATATTGTGGCTCAGCCACTTACTAGAACAAGTTTCGTCTTTATGTCTGTTCTTCACCATGTGGAAATGGAACCTACACTTAGAATTCATTCATATCAAATTCTGTCATATCTACAATGTCCTTTTACTTGCATTATCATTAGAATTACCCAGGACTACAAAATCTGATAGATAACTAACATTACTGTTTTCACTCATGTTTTCAACTGACATCATCATCAGACAAGCTTAAAACAAGCTTTTAAAGACTAAGCAATTATGAATGAATGCATGTATTATACAGGAAAACAAAGTTACTCTACTTCCAGGGGTTTTAATCTTATTTCTCTATTTTTTACACCTGAGTAATAAACAGCTCCTGTTTTCTACTGCTTACAATTTAGCCACATTTGGTCATTCATCCCTTAAGTCAACTCAGGCTCATTTGATTATTTCCATGAATATTCAGTACATAACATAGTATAAGGGCAGAAAAAATTCAATTTATTGAAAATCTATTCTAAAATATTCTCCTACAGTGAACTGTATCTAAAAGGGAGAAATGGCACATCACATGCTTTTTTTACCCTATCTTCAAAAGTTTGCATTAAAGATACTGAATACTAACTTCCAAAGTATACAAACTTGATTTTCATAGGTGCCAAACACCAGACCATATTATATATACATTAGATTCTACTAGGTTTGAGAAAATATTACAAATTTAGTACCTCAACTGCCTCATGCCTTTTTTATATTAGTCAAAATGTGTTATATTTACATTATACAATATATTTTAACTAAGGTTATTTGAACCTGTAGGTGAACATTATGTTGTCACCATTTTATGGACTTCTACTAAGTATGTAGAAACACACACAAAACTTAGGAAAAGAGGAAATAAAACTATAGAACAAATAGACAAAGTACTGAGCTTTAGTATTGAATGAAATGTGGAATTTGAATGCTTACTAGCATGTTTGACATAATAGTGTATTATTTATTTCATGAAAATATTCCTGTGTTAAGAAATGCTGGGCCAGGTGCTCAGTGGTAGAGCGCTTGCCTAGCACATGTGAGGCACTAGGTTCGATCCTCAGCACCACATATAAATAAATAAAACATATTGTGTCCATCTACAACTAAAAAAATATTTTTAAAAAAGAAATGCTTAATCAGAATCCTGAGATTAAAGAGTCTATAATATTGAAAGTATATGTAAATATTTACAGCAAAAATCTGTTAGTACTTGAAGACAAACAGCATTTTAAAAATTTTTACTTGTTCTTTTTAGTTATACATTCTGATAGATTTATACAAACATGGAATATGCCTTATTCTAATTAGGATCCCAGTCTTGTGAATGTACACAGTGCTAAGATTCACTGTGATATATCTATATATGTAGATAGGAAAGTTATGTCAGATTCATTCCACTACCTTTCCTATTCCTATCCTCCCTCCCTTCTCTTCATTTCTCTTTGTCTAATCTACTGAACTTCTGTCCCCCCCCCCCCACAACCCTCTTGTTGTAGGTAGCATCCACATATCAGACAAAACATTCTACCTTTTGTTTTTTGGGGATTGGATAATTTTACTTTGCTGATAGCCTTTAGTTCCATCAGCTGGTGGGCAAATGTTATAAAGTCATTCTTCTTTGTGGCTGGGTAATATTCCATTGTTTGCAGACACCACATTTTCTTTATTCATTCATCTACTGAAGAGCACCTAGATTGGTTCCATAGCATAGCTAATGTGAACTGAGCTGCTATAAACACTGATGCAGTTGTGTCACTGCAGTTTGCAGATTTTAAATCCTTTGGATATATACTAAGAAGTGGGGTAACTGAGCCAAATGGTGGCTTCATTCCTAGTTTTTTGAGGAATCTCTATACGGCTTTCCAGAGTGGTTGCACCAATTTGAAGTCCCACCCTTTTTCCCACATTTACTGTTACTTGTATTCTTGATAATTGCCATTCTGGCTTGAATGAGGTGAAATCTCAGTGCAGTTTTAATTTGCATTTCTCTGTTAGAGAGGTCGAACATTTATTTTTTCATGTATTTATTGACTATTCATATTTGTTCTTTGAGGTGTCTGTTTAGCTCCTTTTCCCATTTATTGACTGAACTAATTGCTTTTTTTGGTGTTAAGTTTTTGGAGTTCTTTGTATATCCTAGAAATTAACATGCTATCTGAGGTGCTGTGGCAAAGATGTTCTCCCATTCTGTAGGCTGTCTCTTCATGCTCTTGATTGTTCCTTTGCTATGAAGAAGCTTGGGGTTAAATTTTCTTCTACTACATACGATTTCCAGTTTTCCCAGCACCATTTGTTGAAGAAGTTATCTTTCCTCCAATGTATTTTTCTGGCACCTTTGTCTAGCGTAACTATATTTATGTGGGTTTGACTCTGTGTCTTCTATTCTATTCCATTGGTCTTCATGCCTGTTTTGGTGCCATGCTATTTTTGTTACTCTCCGTAGTATAATTTAAGGTCTGGTATTGGGATGCCTCCTGCTTCACTTTTCTTGTTAAGGATTGCTGTGGCTATTCTGGGCCTCTTATTTTTCCAAATGAATTTCTTGACTGTTTTTTCTATTTCTATGAAGAATGTCATTGGAATTTTAATAGGAATTGCATTAAATATGTACAGTGCTTTTGGTCATATGGCCATTTTGACAATATTAATTCTGCCAATCCAAGAACATGGGAGGTCTTTTCACCTTCTAAGGTCTTCTTTAATTTCATTCTTAAATGTTCTATAGTTTTCTTTATAGAGGTCTTTTACCTCTTTTTTAAGACTGATTCCCAGATATTTTATTTTTTTGGAGGCTTGTGAATGGGATAGTTTTCCTATTTTCTTTTTTAGCTGATTCATCATTGGTATGTAGGAACATGATTTATGGGTGTTAATTTTGTATAGTGCTACTTTGCTGAGTTCATTTGAGTTCTAGAAGTTTTTTGGGTCTTCTAAATAGAGGATCACATTGTGAGAAAACCTGATGACACCCAGTTTGATCCTGGTGCACTATCTTTTTAAAGTGTTTTTGTATCAGATTTGCCAGTATTTTATTAAGAATTTTTGCATCTATGTTCATCAGTGATATAGGTCTAAAGTTTCCTTTCCTTAATGTGTCTTTTTGTCTAGTTTTGGTATCAGCATGATACTAGCTTCATAAAATGAATTTGGAAGGGTTCCCTCCTTTTCTATTTCATGGAATGATATGAGAAGACTGGTGTTGGTTCTTCTTTCAAGGTCTGGTAGAACTTGGCTGAGAATACATCCAGTCTTGGGCTTCTCTTTGTTCGTAGGCTTTTGATGGTATCTTCAATTCCCTTAACTTGAAATTTAAATTTTCTACGTCCTCGTGGTTTGATATGGGTAGGTCATATGTCTCTAGAAATCTGTCAATATCTTCAAGATTTTCTAATTGACTGGTGTATAAATTTTCAAAATAGTATCTAATTATCCTCTGTATTTCAGTAGTATCTGTGGTAATATTTCCTTTTTCATCACAAATTTTAATACTGAGTTTTTCCCTCTTTCTTTTGGTTAGCTTGGCTAAAGGTTTATCAATTTTATTTTTTCAAAGAACCAACTTTTTTTTGGTTGATTTTTTGAAATTTCAATTTCATTGATTTCAGTTCTGATTTTAATTATTTCCTGTCTTCTATTGATTTTGGTGTTGATTTGTTTTTCTTTTTCCAGGGCCTTGGATGTAACATTAGGTTATTTATTTGGTGTCTTTCTATTCTTTTAATGAATGAGCTCAATGCTACGAACTTTCCTCTTAGAACCATCTTCACAGTATCCCAGAGATTTTGATACATCATTATTCTCATTTACCTCTTAAGTTTTTCCTCATTTCACCCTTGATTTCTTCTGCTCTCCATTCATCATTCAGTAGTGTGTTATCTAATCTCCAGGTGCTAAAACAGCTTCTGATAAATAGATTTTGAGGACTAAATATTTGCTGATTAAAACTGTTGTGACTAAAGGTAATATCTAGCAATAGAGATGTTATAAAGTCCTTATATGATAATGTATAGCTAGAAATCAGAATTATAAAAAATATTTAATGCCAAAGCAGTCATACTATTTTATATTTATTACTACTCAATAATATTCTTAATGTATCTAAGTCACTGAACAAGTGATGAATCACAAATTAAAACATTATGATCAAAAGTAACAGCATCACTTTTGGAATCACCTTTGTTGTGCTTATTTATGTATGTACTTAAACCTTCTTTGGGTTGTGGACCAGACGACAATTCTCCTAGAAAGTTTTTCTTCACTTCCTTAGGCTGCATTTAAGGTCTACATGATGTACACAGACTATATAATAGTATCATAGTTAGCTTTTTTCCCTTTAGATTTAATAGCCTTTTAGTATAGATAATATAAATATTGTCATCACCCTGTTACACTCAGGAATCAATAAATATACTATATATGAATAAATAAATTAATACATGAATAAAGTTAATTCTTCCAACATCCATAGGAAGAACAAAATAAACTGTTACATTTAACCTTTATATCTTCATGTCTACAGTTTTTCAACAGAGGGAGAGGTGCTATGGTATATTAAGCAGTATACTTCTTTGTTATTCAAGACTGTTCTGTATCCCAAAAGACATTTAGCACCTCTGGCCCATGTCCAACTAAGGGCCAGTAGTACTCCATAACCATTATATCAAACAAAAATGTCCTCAAACACTCTAAATGCTCCTAGTTAAAATTCACTGCACCTGTAAGAGTAAATAAATAAACATGCATGTGTACTTATATATATATATATGTATATATACACATAATAGTGAAGTATATAATAGTTATATTTTATTTATTTTAAATATATAGGCAAAACTATTTACAAATTTAATCATATTCACTTAAAACCAATTTATCATTGAAAATACTCGACTAAAACAAACAAACAAAAAAATACCTGGGACAAGCCTTGTGGAATTGGTAAATTTGCAGCTTGAGACATCACTGGTTGTGTTAATGATGGACCAACAGACTGGGAATTTATGGACTAGAAGCAAAATAAAAAATATCACTGAAGTGACACTCATTCCCAAACATGAGTAATTCCACCAGAAAAACACACACGATATATTGATCACAATGTATATTGTATATTGATTACAATGTGCCTCATACTTTTGTAAGAGAGTACAGATATGTCTCCCTCTCTGCACTGAAAAAGCCTTTTCCCTATTTATCTTTTATCTTCCAAGGCACCTGCCACAGTACCTTGTGTGAGGTCTCAGAAGTTGACTGGACTTACCAAAAGGTGATTGGTATCTGAAGGTAGATATAAAATGGCTCTCTCAATTATCAGCTGTTGACAATGGAAAACAAACAAACAAACAACAACAACAAAACCCTAACATTTCACCTGAAAAATAACAAAAATGACTCATATGTATGATAACCACTTTGCAAATAAGAGAAAAATCTTGAGTGTCATATACCAACAACTATTTTGATCTTAACAGAAAGGGATAATCAATTGATGAATTTCTGAACATTTAGATAATTTTTCCTTTTTATAATAAATCTTTATTCAAAAGAATATTAACTATGGAGCTTACCTGGCTACTAAATGATGACCTTCTTTGTGCCATCTTTTCATGAGTTGATAAATGTTGTCTGGGAGGAGTGCTAGTATCTGTTGGGATCTTTGTTGGTGTTGCTGAAGTTAGTTGATAAAAATAGAATGGCATTAATATTTAAAAATACAGTTTTCAAAGATCAATCTCAAAATGTACTTCAGTGAATAAAAATGGTTTTTAGTTGGTTTTTTAAATCAATCAATAAAAGTAAACTCCATGACTATGAGATTCATTTCAATTACTTCTATCTTCTTTAAAGATAAAGAAAATACATAAAATAGGAAAAATTTCAATCTAAAAACAGTTACTAGTCATTCCCTGAGTATTCCCTGAGTTTGGTTCCAGAACTCCCTGTAGGCACAAAACTCTGTGGTGCTCAAACACCCCATACATAAAATGATGTAGTACTTGCACATAATCAATGCACATACTTATAAGTTCTTTAAATCACCTCTAGATTACTTATAATACCTAATACAATGGAAATACTATGTAAATATTTGATATATTCTATTATTTAGGAATAATGACAATAAAATCTGTACATATTCAATACAGATATGTTTTACAAAAATATTTTTAGTTGTAGATGGACACAACACCTTTATTTTATTTATCTATCTATTTATGTGGTGCTGAGAATTGAACCCAGTGAGTCACACATGTAAAGCAAGCACTCTACCACTAAGCCACAGTCCAGTCCACATACAATTTTTTTCTAACCATTTTCTATGTGCAGTATGTCAACTCTACATACACAGAACCATTGATGTGGAGGGCCAATTATAATGTAAGGACAATTAAGCATGTCTTCATAAAGGTAAAGCACTACAAAATTTTTTTAAAAAACAAACTTAAAAGAGTGCTTGCTGGCTTTACAGTAAGAAAATAGTCTTGTTTTCTTTTTGAGGGATGATTTTAACAGTAACAACATTATAACCTATATATTTTATAGGCCACTTGATGATCTTAATTCTTTGCTAACAGTGAGGACTGCACCTCTTACTCACTGGAAAGGTTAATATACTTCAAAATTATGAAAATAAATTATAATTTTAAAGAAGCATTTGACAAATAATGCTGATAACTATTAACATAAACATTTTAGCAGTACTCCCAATAATGGCAGTTTAAGCTAAAGTACTCACAGGAAGGGTCTGAGACAGCTGTGTGAGATGATTTTCTTGAACTCCGAGAGGAAGCAGAAGGGGTTGGACTGTGATCAAATCTTTCCAATGCTTCTTTCAGACTGACCGTGTTTATACGATTATCAGACCCAGAATCTTGGCTCTAAGGAGACAAATGCTTTCTTGAGGTTCAGTATAGAAATCTCAAATTAGAAATACTGCTTGCTAACAAAAAAATAAAAATAAGAAATTTAGTTTTTACCTATAAGGCAAAACTACCCATGTATATAGTAGGTAAAGAAATAGGATATCTTCAACTCAGGAGACTAAGGTAGAAAGATCGAAAGTTCAAGGCCAGCCTTAGCAATTTAGGAGGCCCTAAGTGACATAAGTGAGACCCTGTCTCAAAATAAAAAATAAAAAGGGCTGGGGAGGTAGCTCAGTGGTAGAGGGCCCCTGAGTTCAATCGCCAATACCAGAAAAAACATTTTTTAAAATTTTTTAGTGGGGACAAATGGGATTAAACCCAGGGCTCTTTTACCACTGGACTATATACCCGGCCCTTTTTATTTTTCTATTTTAAGGTCTAAGTTGCTCAAGGGGCCTAGAACTTGTGTTCCTCATCTTCCGCAGTAGCTGGAATTATAGGTGTGTGCCATCACACCTGGCTTGAGAACTTATTTTGTAAAGCATGAAAGTTTTGGCTTCATTCTCCATTCAAGGAAACAGCAAAAAGATTGAAGTTGGACTCCACCTTACCTTATATCATACACAAAAATTAAACTCAAAATGGATCAAAGACCTAAACATTGAGAGCTAAAATGAAAACACTGAGAAAAAGTTTCATGATATTGGATTTGCCAATAAAATGATTTTTACCAAGATTACATGCATCAAATACTATGAACAGAGTAAAAAAATAATTCCCTCCAGAGTAGGAGGGAATACTTTTAAATCATAATCTGATAAAGAATTGATACAAAATGCATAAAGAACTCCTATAACTAAATAGTGAAAAATAAATGACTCTATTAAAAAATGGGCAAAGCACAAAATAAATATTTCTCCAAAGAAGATGTATAAATGGTTAATAAGCACATGAGAAGGTGTTCAGCCTCACTAATCAGGGAATGCAAATTAAAGCCACAATGAGATATTGCCTCATATTCATTAGAATGGCCACTCTCAAAAAATAAAATAAAATAACCAGTGTAAGCAAGAATTGAGAAAACTAAATTTCTGTGCCTTGATGGCAGAAGTCTAAAACTGGCATAGTCACTGTGGAAAACAGTATGGCACTTCCTCCAAAATTTAAACAGAGAATTATCATATGATCCAGCAATTCTACTTCTGGGCATATATCCAAAAGAAATGAAAGCACAAACTCAAATAGCTATTTGTACATCTATGCTCATGGCAACATTAGTCACGATGACCAAAAGGTAACAGAAACCTATAAGCAAAATATGGTATGTACATACAATGAAATTTTACCCAGCTTTAAAAAGGAAGGGAATTCTGACACATGCTATAACATCATCAACTCAGAGAACATTAGGTCAAATGAAAAAAGCTGGGGGTAGAGGAGAATGAGAAGTTTTTTAATGGGTATGGAGTTTCCTTTTGGGAAGATAAAGAAGTTTTGGGCATGGATGGTAGTGATAACTGTACAACAATGGGAACACACTTAATTACACCAAACCACATCTTTTCTTCTTTTTTGGGGGGGAGGGGGGTACTGGGGATTGAACCCAGGGCACTCCACCACTGAGCCACATCCCCAGCCCTATTTTGTATTTTATTTAGAGACAGGGTCTCACTGAGTTGCTTAGGGCTAAGTTGCTGAGGCTGGCTTTGAATTTGTGATCCTCCTGCCTCAGCCTCCCAAGTGTTGGGATTCAGGCGTGCACCACCGCACCCGGCAAACCGTACCCTTTCAATGTTGTTTCTTATCACATTAAGAAAGAAAATGTACCAAAAGATAATGCTAACATTTTGCTTTATATATATAGTACTGTAAAGATCTTTGGTAGTTAGCATTTAATGGCTCAAAATCTTTACTCCAATTCTGACCTTTCCCTAAATTTTCAATATTCATAAGGAGAATCATCCAATATCCTCTCTTATGCTCTCCCCTTTGTACTCATCTCTAGTAACCTTTTCCCTATCCCAACTTCCATCACTGGATCTCTGCCTTGGCCTCAACAAACACTGTAGCATCTCTAAGAAAACAAATTAAAATACCACTTTAAACCACACTCTTTTATTGTTCTAGTTCAATTGCTCAACGATTCCTCTAGGAACAACTATAGTTTGACTAAAACTATCATGAACTTCAAAGGGACACACAATACTAGGTAACAGCATTGTTTATGGTGGGCTCACTTTCCTACTCTTCACAATTATCCTACGCCTTTGCAATGTTCTTAAATCTATCTCCCTATCTCAGCCCTGCCTTATATAGATGAGAACATTTATATTGCCATCATAAAAAATATAACCTTAAAAAATATATAACCTTATCTGCTAATATAGCATGCATACTAGTACACTCATCTTTTCCTCCTGACTATAACAGAGCAAAGTGTCCTATCAAAAATGCTCATATGCAGCAGTAAAAAAGGATTAAATACCTATACTTACTGCAGGAGAGCTACTTAAAAGGGGGCACAAAATACACATGAGCACATATATATAAATATATATATATCCACACACACAATATATGATTTTAAAGTTATGACCCAAAATATGATCTTAAAGTTACTTGTGCTTAGGGGAAAAAACAAGGAGTGGTATCACCCAATGTCTTGTTTCCTCTACTCTAACTACTATTCATTCAGTTCTTTATATCCTCTATTTTGTCTCCCACTTCCACTGTTTCCTAGCCTTTGAAACCTTCTGCCTGCATTCAGTGTCTCCAATTTTAAAAATGCTCTGTATTCTCATCCTCAGCTCTGAACATTCTTTCATGGGCTTGCTCTAACTAAAACCCATACTTCACCAGAGGTTACTACTTGCCCTGTAGTTTGTTCTCTTCAGCAGTGGCTGCTTTCTCTCACAACTCTCAGATCACATCTCTACAAAAGTTCTTCTTTGATGATTCCAGACAACTTCCTCTTCCTTCTTTCCCCAAACTCACTCCTCTGAAACTAACATTATATCACATGCTCTCACTATCTCTCACAGTTGTATACTGACCCTGTGGTCACTTTCTAGCAATTAAATTTTACATCCTGGCTCAGTATTTCCCTCATTAACTATAAATCCTAAGGTTATTTATAGGAATATATTCAATATTACAACCTCTCTCTTCCTTATTGTATTCTCCTCCAAAGATCTCCATTTCCTCCAGTCCTCAGCCACTGATTCTTATAGTGAAATATTAGAGTCATTACCAATAAGAATAAACCTTCCATAATCTCAGTTTCAATCATCTTATTCTCTGACTAAAATTGTCATATTTCCTACTCATTCCCTTTAGTATCCTAATCCCAATAATCCTTTGTCTTAAATGGAACCCACAATAACTGTATTCTACCATATTTTCACAATCACATTCTCTCTTTGTGTCTTCCCTCCTCTCTTTATCCAACTTAAATTTATGGCTAATTTTTATAACCATGTATGCATCTTGAATTCCCTAGCTCCTATTTCTCTTTATGACATTTCCTTGGCAAAATTCTCAGTGTTGGTTAAACCCAATTTTTTTTTTTAACCTCTCCCACATCTGCTCCTATAGAGCTGAACATGGCAGAAGAAACACAATATGGTATTGTTTTCACTTCAATATGATACTCACATATCTATCCTTCTTCATGTTGCTATAAATCAGGGATCAGTCAATTCTTTCTGTAACATTTATTGGTTCTTTCAAAGAGTCAATCTCTTAGGTTCTGTGGGCCATACAGTCTGTCACAACTATTTAATTCTCTGCTGTTGCAGTACAAACACAGCCACAGACAATATATAAACGGATGTGTGTGATTATGTCATTTATGAACACTAGAATTTGAATTTGATATACTTTTCATATGTCATAAGACATTATTCTTTTGATTTTTTTTCAACCACTTAAACATAAAAACATTTGTAGTTTGTGGGCATTATAAAACCAATCAGAGGGTCAGATTTGGCCTATAGGCCATAGGTTACCAAACCCTGCCATGGTCAAATAATCTGTCCCCCTAGCTAAATAAACCTGACCTTTCCACTTGTATTCTAGATCCCATCTTCTCTCTCCAACTCAAAACACTGCTCTAGCATTCCTACATCTCTCCCTCCCATCAACTTTTCTTGCTCTATCAGATCATTCTCCTTAGTATACAAACATGCTATTATATCTCTCATCTTAAAGAGCAAAAACTTCTAAGTCCATCTTCCTGGTATTTTCTCCCCCTGGATTTCTTGCATGCTTGCTCAGATGGAAAGGGTCACCTGGAAAGGAAATGAGGGTGGCCTCTGGCCAGCAAGGAACCAAGGCCCTCAGTCCAACTGCCCATGAGGAACAATCACGCCAACAATCACTGAGTGAGGTAGAAATAAACGGTGCCTTAGTGGAACCTTGAGAGGACTGTAGCCTTCTGATGGATCCTCAAGTGAAAGACCCACCTAAACTGTGCCTGGATCCCTGACTCCTATGAACTAAGGGATAGTAAATGTGTACTGTTTTATATCATTAAGTTCTGGAGAAATCTGTTACATAGCAATAAAAAATTAATACACTACATTTCAACATGATCAAAAGTAAGAAACCAGAGTTCAAATTCTGCCTATAATTTCTCAGTCATGAATCATGAAGGGAAGGTTCACACCTCCCCTTGAAATCTGAGTTTCAGTAGTTTCATAATGGGGATATTACTTATGAGATTAAAGGATGTCTACAGAGTGAGCACATTTCAGATCAAGGACCTAGGAATTAGACCAGAGACTCTGCACCTAATAGAAGAGAAAATAGGTCCAAATCTTCATCATGTTGGCCTACGATCAGACTTCCTTAACATGACTCCCAAAGCGCAAGAAATAAAAGCAGGAATCAATGATTGGGATAGAGTCAAACTAAATAGCTTTTTCTCAGCAAAGGCAGCAATCAGCAATGTGAAGAGGGAGCCTTCAGAGTGGGAGAAAATTCTTTGCCACACACACTTCAGATAGAGCACTAATCTCCAGACTCTACAAAGTACTCAAAAATCTTTATACCAAGAACACTAATAACCCAATCAATAAGGGCCAAGGAAATGAACAGACACTTTACAGAGGAAGATCTACAAGCAATCAACAGATTTATGAAAAATGTTCAACATCCCTAGTTATAAGAGAAATGCAAATCAAAATCACCTTAAGATTTCATCTTACCCCAATTAGAATGTCTTTTATCAAGAACACAGGCAATAACAGGTGTTGGTGAGGATGTGGGGAAAAGGATACACTCATACATTGCTGGTGGGATTGCAAGTTGGTACAGCCACTCTGGAAAGCAGTGTGGAGATTCCTTAGAAAACTTAGAATGGATCCACCATTCGACCCAGCTATCCCACTCCTTGGCCTATACCCAAAGGACTTAAAATCAGATTACTACAGTGATGCAGCCACATCCATGTTCATAGCTGCTCAATTCACAATAGCTAGATTGTGAAACCAACCTAGATGTCCTTCAATAGATGAATGGATAAAGAAACTCTGGTATATATACACAATGGAATATTACTCAGCCATAAAGAAGAATAAAATTATGGCATTTGCAGGTAAATGGATGATGTTGGAGACCGTCATGCTAAGTGAGATTAGCCAATCCCAAAAATCCAAAGGCCGAATGATCTCTCTGATAAGTGAATGATGATGCATAATGTGGGGTGGAAGGGAGTCAAGAATGGAGAAGGATAGATTGCACAGAAGGAAGGGAGGGGTGGGTCGGGGGATAATAATAACAGAATGAGATGGACATCATTTCCCTGTGTACATGTATGAATGCACAGATAGTGTGACTCTACTTTGTGTACAACCAGAGAAACAGCTGTACTCCATTTGTGTACAATGAATCAAAATAAATTAATTTAAAAAAAGTGAGTACATTTCATAATTCATATGAAGAATCAAGTCAGAGTCTAGCACATCAAAGGTAACTAATAATAGTAGCTTAAATCTGAGATTACATGTCTCTAGCCTTATTATTGCTAAATGGTAAGACCTTCAATTCTTTTTCAGAAGCAAATGAAATTTTAAAATGTTAAATGAAAAATGAAAGTAAACAGTAAAGTATAATCATACTGTCATAATTGAGAAAAGGAAGTATTTGAGAAACAATTTTCCTACTAATTATTGAGTTTGGTGTTTCACTGGCAAGAAATTAAGTAATTACATTTTAAAAAGATTATAAGAAACATACTTTGTCAGCAGCTGTCTCAGGAAGAGACTCTTCAATGCCAAGTTCTCGTCGTCTTTCAGCCCTAACTTCTGCATAACTACAAATGGAAAGAAATCAAATTTTATGTTTGTTCATTCATTAAGATACTGCAGAGCTGCAACCATTTAGAGTCTGTTATGTGTTTCACTTATTCTTCACTAATTCTAGACTATTTTCTAAGTACTATACAAACCTGAAATATATCTACAGTGTACTCTTAATTCAATTTGCATTTTTCTAGGTATATCAAAGTTTTCTATGCTACTATGAATGATCTATAACACCACAGTATGTAAATTAAGAGGAACTAAAAAATGGAAAAGTACGCTCTGTCCAAGTTTCCCCTTTGTATAGCTGACTTTGGTACATACGTGATAGTACGAATTCTGCTGTAAAGCACGGAACTTATGTCAAGTATTACATATGACGTGACATTTCTACCCATGTCATCACTATCCATGACATTTCTACATAATGCCTAAGGAAATTTAATAATATACTGAAAGAAAAAGATTACTTTGTAGTTCACTGACACATTAAAAAATTAACTGTGATTTAGAAACTTATATACTATGCCATGCATAAACATTACATTGCCACAACCATTAAAGAACATTACTATAATTCAGAAATCCTCTGAAAGAATTATTACCTTACTACAGTGTGAGTACAAACAATAAACTCTGGCCTTGAATTCCACTGATGATAAGTGATATAATAATGAGTTTGAAGCCAAATCCACTGCTGCCCTTTGGTCAGGAACCTATAGTAACATGATTTGCCTTTCCCATATTGCATTACTGTAAAGAAAAAAATATTTCTCTTTGAGTCATACTTAGTTATAAAGAATCTGGTTTTTTTTTATCAAAAACTATCATTGACATTTAAACTTCTACATATAGTTCTTTTCTTGGTTTTTCAAAAAACATACACCAATGGTAAGAAAATGCAATTCATTAGAGCTGGTTTAAGGTCTCAAGTAATTAATCATATCTTCCACAGTGTCAAACTTTGAAGCCAGTTTTTGCTGATCTTATACTTTGCACATACAATAAAGTTTCAAATATTCAAGCACTCAACTGCTGATTTTACCTCCTGCATTTAGTCAGGGTAGCAACAGGAAATAATTACATCAGAGTTTTTTCCTCACAGACACTGTCAAGTACAGTATTTTTGAGGCATTTAATTTTTAACCCTTAACTAACCAAAAGCGAAATAACTTCACTGTTTGAAGTAACTGTTATTCCCAACACATGCTCTGCAGGTTTTGATTTCTGAAGTCTTTTAATAGATGATAAGCAAAATATGGTTTTTGCAGTTAATTTGAGGATGTTTTATATTTTTGAAATATGGAAAATTCCGCTTTATATGTATAATCAATCTAGTAGAAATCAGATCAAGTTTAAATTAAACTTGTTCCTATTTTATGTATTTACAAAAATTGCAATAAATCTACATTTTACTACCTTTCATTAATGGAACAGGATTTGTTTATATGATTTTAGAAAGTTAACCTTAACGGAAATATAAAAATTTACTTACAGTGCTCATGACATTTCGCCAGATTTTCTAGGTCATCCACATGATAGTAATCATAGCCTGATGTTCCCAGAACTTCAAATGGCAGATATCCTATTATTGGTGGTGCCCTAAGTTGAAAAACAATCCACATTGTAAGTATCTACAAGAAACGTTTTAACTAGAAATTGATTTGGGGAGCTTTATTTTTTTAAAATGGATAATGGATTTGAAAATCCTGATTAGAAAAAAAGTCTGTCCTTAAAATCCAGTAGTGAAGAATAATGTAACATAACTATTACTGTTTTTAATAAAATTTAAAAATGAATTACCTGTGATCTAGAAATAGAAACTTCCATTCTAAACTATGTCTAGATGTAAACTCTTCATTGGGTTCTTCAACAGTACACATTTCCTACAAATAAATCAATAATTAAAATTTAGAAATACTTCTCTGTGTTCTCAGAAGAATCCTAAATGTTATTAGATATAAAAGTCATTATTAGATAACTTTTACCTAAATAAATTTTTAACCAATTTAATTTTTTTTAAATTTTTTTTTTTATCAGTTGCTGATGAACCTTTTTATTTATTTGTTTGTATGTGGTGCTGAGAATCGAACTTAGGGCCTCACACATGCTTAGGCAAGTGTTCTACCACTGAGCCACAACTCCAGCACCCCAATTTAATTTTTTAGCACTAAAAATGTGATAAGCTGGAGACGTAGGTCAGTGGACAAGTGCTAGCCTAGCATGTGGGAAGGCCAGCGTTCACTTCAATCTTGAACATGAACACTTTTGCAAAAAAAAAAAAAAAAACAAAAAAAAAACAACTTCAAATTTTTTTTTTTTTTTCTTTTGGTATGAGATCGAACCCAGAGGTACTTTACCACTGAGCCACATTCCCAGCCATTTTTTTTATTTTTATTTTAAGGCAAGGTCTAACTAAGTTGCTTAGGGCTTCACTAAGTTGCTGAAGCTGGCCTCAAACTTGCAATCCCCCTGCTTCAGCCTCCCAAATCACTATAATTATAGGCGTGTGTCACCACACCCTGCTTAAATAAAAATTTTAAATATAGCAATAAATGATACTAAAATGCAGACTTCAGAGTTAGTACTTCAGACTTCTCTCCTGAATTACTGTTCTATATTTCTGTCCAGATATTCCCATACATCTCGATGTCTGTATGCCCTAAAATTAACTAACTGTCTTACTCCTCATACCCGGTTGTACAATTTTCCAACTCTTTAATGGACACCTACCTGTGCTGTGGCAGAGTCTAGAAATCTGATATTCATAACATACTTTCATTTTTACCTTTTACCATCCAAGTGGCCACTACTAATCTTTTCAATTTCACCTTCTAAAATTCTTTAAAAAAATCTATTCCAGTGCATCCATTTTCTATGGCTTAGTTTAGATCTTCACCATCAGGTACCATGGTAACATCTCACCAAACAGCCTCCTGTCCTTCAATTTGTCTTCTATTCTGGGGCCACAATTACTCTACTAATACTCAAATATGCTTATGTACCTTCTTGCCTAAAAACCTTCTCTGGGTCCTCATACTGCAATTTCTTCAGCATGGAGAAATACAGAAATAAATTTCATTTCTTGCTTTTGCTTACTTTCTAACCATACTTCCTACTATCCTATTTTCTCCACATATATGACTAGACTCTGATCATACTAACTAATGTATTATAACCTTCCTCTGAATCCTCCTGCAGCACAATGTAATAGTTGAGAGCTAGGGCTCTGAAAGAAAAAGAATTAGAATCAAGTTCTGACATTTCACAGAGACTTTGAGGAAGAAACTTAACTTCTCTAAACCTCAGTTTCCTCATATACAAAATGGGGATCATAACAGCATCTATCTCATACGGCTGATAATGCATGTAAAAATGCATAGCATGCAATGAGTGCTCAAATGTTAGCTACTGCTATTACTTCCTAAGATCAAAGCAAGTAGAGCAAGACTGGTTTCAGATCTTCTAACTGCTAACTCAGTACTTTGTCCTAGACCATGGTGTCTCCCAAATCTTGCCCTGGTTTCTTCATTCCAGCCACTTCTACGTGGTTGAGCTATTTCTTTCTTTTTTTTTAATTTTTAATTTTTTTAGTTGTAGGTGAACACAATACCTTTTTTATTTTTATGTGATGCTGAGGATCAAACCCAGGGCTTCACACATGCTAGGCAAGTGTGCTACCACTGAGTCACAATCCCAGTCCAGTTGAGCTACTTCATTTTCCCACTTCCTTAATAACTGTCTGCTTATTGGGCCCAGGAAATAAAAATAAATTACTTAAGTTTTAAAATGTAAAAGGTACATTATATGCAGTAAAAGCCACTTACACATTCCAAAGAATTTCAAAACCAATCTTTCAAAAATTACCTAGTTTTTTTTTACTTTCTCCTTTAGTGAAGATAGTGAATTATATACTAAGCATCCTAAAATTTTGCACAAAAGGTGCAATGGTGACACATATCCACTGGCTAACTGCAACATATGCTAAAAAATTAGTTAATTTAGTGAGTGTTTTCATAACTCATTGTTTCAGAAATATCATAATCAATCATAATCATGCATGGTTAATAGCCTCTCCTACTTCAATTCTTGCAGGAAAATTCAGTCATTCTAGAGACAAAAAAATTATATAAAAACAGTTCCTCTTTGAGCAATTAAATTGGAAACATACCTTGATGAACTGGGGTGTAGCTAACCTGACAGTAGCTACAAAACAAACTCTATCTTCATAAGAAGACCTATGTGTGCGTTGTATAGTTCCTTCAAAACCATTATGTGCTGCAGTAGATACTAAAATAGTAAGGAAATATGTATTGTTAGTTATTCCAGTAAAACCTGGCAGTTACTGTATTCAAATATCTATATCTAAGAGCTTAGAAAAATACCAAGTTTTAAAATACATTCTAAGAGAAGCATTTAACTCACCACTGTTTAAAGATTTGAAATTTCCTATAAATCTCACATATTCATAGGTAGATGGCTCCTTTGGATCTATTGTTCCTCGAAGCATGTGACAACAGAACTCTAACTGATTTTTTGCTGAAATAAATGACAAAAAATCATATATCTCTGATATATCACATGAAATAAGATTATAAAGTTGAGTAAGTTCACATTTTCTTCAACAGAAGTCTTTAATGACATTATTTAGTTCATAAAAGTAAAGTGCCTCTAGGAGATGATCTCACCTTGCACAAACAACTTATGTTCTCTATTTTTATCTGTACTTTCTCATTTTTCACTCTTAATTTCAAAGAAAGGTTTTGCTTCCCAGTCTAAAGCTAATGTTTCTACTGCCTTGAACAGCTGTCCCTATCTTCTTAGACCAGGTCTACACCACTTGTTATTTTTGGACAGTTGTTAATACATTATAGAATTTAAGGATTCAAATACAAAGAAGTTCTAAGATGACTGATGCCACTATTACCAAATAAGGCAACATTTAAAAATCATGAAAAAATGATTAAAGAAGATATCTAATAACCAAAGGCCATGAATTCTCCTCTTTGGGTCCTCAATTTCTACAATTTTAAATTTTATCAGGTATTCCATTTCAAAGAGTTTTTTCGCCTTTTTAGTGTCACAGATCTCTTTTCTTTTCAGTTAGTGATCCTGTTTTCACATATTCACTTCTCTTTACCTCACGCACCATGGTTTGCATCCTTGAACCTCTAGTCTTCTAAAGCTTACCAACATTTGTATTGTCAACTTCATTAGTTTTTCCTCACTTCACACTTCCTCATTCTTGTAACATGAACTTGCCTTCCTACCTTATTGACTATTCCTCTGTTTTCTGCTAAACCATCTTCAAAAACTAGAAGATTTCACAAAGGTTCTTTTGATCTTCATCTTTTGAGATACCTATAAACCAACTGGTCTTGGAAATCTTATTTACTGCTCCATGTCTCTCCCCAACACTAACATTTTACGTAAGACAAAATCTCATTTTGTTATGTAAGACAAAATGTCCTCATTTCAGGACATTTCCACTTGATGTCCCATCAGTAATTTAAACTCAAAGCATTTGAAAGTGAATTTATCCCGTTTTTTTCCTAAGTTAGCTATCCTTTTGCCTTATGTATGCTTATTTCCAAAGCTAGAAACCATATTCCTACTTCCTCTACACACCAATTTGGTCTCTTCTCTACTTATTGCATATCCCAAAGCTAATTTGTCACCAGGCCCTGCTATTTATTTCACCAAGGAAACTCTCATAAATCATTTTTTCCAACTAACACTTAGGACCATCAACTCAGTACTGTCAAACATTGCCTTGCACCTAGGTACCTGAAAGAAACACTTATTCATTATGCCTCTACTCTTTTACCTCCAATTTATCCTTTCCTACTAATACTAATACTGCTTTCATCATATTGCTTCAACACTGGAGGACTAGGAACACTTTCCTTCACTCACCACATCAAGCTCAAGCTCTTCTTCTGTTATCAAAATAGATGGTTTTGTCATCTAACTCAACAGGCTCAAAATCTAAGTTTCACCATCTTCCCAAAACCCTCCCCAGCTTGGTCACCAGTGCCTAAAACTCAGCCTACTCAGTTTCCCTACTTAATGCTTCTATACTTTCCTCTTCATCCTTACTTCAATTACAACAGTAATCCAGTTTTCCTTTTTTGTTCTGAGTACAGTCCTTTTCAAAATTTTCTATCCACATGACTTCCCTCCTACCTCCGATTATAAAACCACCCAAATCTCCTTCACTCACTCTCCATTGTGTAATGAAAAACTCTATAGAATGAAATATTAGGCTCTTTATAATTCTGCCCTTATTTCCCTTTCTAGACATAAATCACATCATTTGTACCATCTTCATTATGACCAAAATGACCTACTGAAATTTTAAGCAATGTCCCCTGTGTTTTAACTCATATTAAACACTTCTTTTCTGGGGAAGAACTTGCTTAATTAGGGGATTAACAAGCCACTTAATTAAGACTTTTCTCTACTGGAAAGTAGTACTGCTGTCCTCATCTCTGATCTTGGAAACAGGAGTCTATCATCTCTACCTTTATGCCAGAGATTTTGATTCAGTTCTCCGGCTAATTCTGTCCTTGTGAGGGTCCCTGAAGCCAACTCCTTCTCCTTTGTCCTCCTGTTTCTCTCTCTCAGGGTTCCTTTCTAAGTCTTCTATTCTTGCTCTATGTATTTACCTCAAGCAATATTGTTCATTTCATTACCTCAAATACTATTTACAGGAACATAATTGGCTTCTATACCTATAAGATCCAGCCCAACTCTTTCTCCTAAATATTAGATTATAATGACCTATTGGTCAATGTCATGCAAACTTGATTATAAACAATTATAGTTAGGCTTCAAATGAATTCTTCCCTGAAAAGCTGTCCATTCTTATCAAAAGATACACATACATATATCTTAATTTTTGGACAGTCATTAATATATTAAATTTTAGGATTTAAATACAAAGAAGCTCTAAGATGACTGATGTCACAATTACCAAATAAGGCAACATTTAAAAATCATGAAAAATGATTAAAGAAGATATCTAATAACTAATGATGGCCAGATACAATGATGTAACAATTTTGAATTTTATAATGGGTAACAGTGAAGAAAACGTTGTACACTGGTCAAGTTTATTTGCCTAATGAACCTAATAGAAATGTCTGATTATACCATAATATTTTGTGGTTTTTGATGGCAAGGACTGTTTTTCACTGTTTTGGTTCTTTTTATGATAAAGCACAAGTGCCTAGCACATTACATACATCCAACAAAAAGTTAGTTAATTTGGTTTAATTTAAAAAGTAAATAATTTTTCTTTTAATTTAATAATCTTAATAGATTTGTAGATTCCTCTCCCCCCCACCACAGTTTGAGTGCAGAGTTAGTTAACAATGAAGAAAATGAGAAGGTTTAATTATCTATCAATAAGTACCAACATGATTTTATTCAAAAATTAAAAAGATATTGCCAGATTTTCATTTCTGTATAAAACAGTTTTATGGCATAGTTGTGGTCAGATTTATTATGACAAACAAGATGAAATTTCAATATACTTTGAAATAAACTTCAGATTTAAATATGAACACAATTCTACTATACATATATGTACACATAAACATATATACTTTTAATATTTAAAAAGCATCCTTAAGCGTATATGGAACAATGCTGTATTTTAAATTATTAAACATGTCCATTTTTCACAAACTTGCAAAAGTAAAGAATAAGGCTATCAAATATAATATTTGAGTTTGTTCTGAACAGTTACTACTTACATTTTAAGTATTCAGGAGTTAATGAATCACTTTCCAGCAGATGGGTAGAGAGTATTTTATAAAACTCTGAATGTTCCCCCTCTGGGATAAAATTAAATATACTTTGATCCACAAGATCAGACTGAAAAAGAAATTTTAAAAAATAATATAGTTTAATGACTCAAGATGCATTTATTTTGAAAATGTAAAACACAAAAGAGGGGTGTGAATGATTAACTTTCAATTATCTAAGAAAACCAACAAATGTCAAGTAACAGAATACATCTTAAAAAACCAAGATTCAAAAGTTGGAAGGTTAATATTAATGTCTCTGATACCAGTATCATCAGATCTATGATCAATATGACCTAAAAGCCTGGTGTATTATTTGCAAAGCTGAGTTTTGCTAAGTTTGAGCATTTTAAAATATAATAGGAGTAAGAACATTAATGAGAAATTTCTTTGGCTACAAGATACAGCCTTACCACTTATTCAAACCTATGCTAAATGATGGTGGTAGACATGACTACAAAGGACCAATGTCTGGTTAAACGAAAAGGAGATCTGACTTGAGTGTCATTTCAGTAGTCCACTGTGCCCTTTTGTTTTTATTCCATCTTTTTCAGGGATCTGTCAAAAAGTTTTGCCCTAAAAGAGCAACTAATATGTTAAACATTTTAATTCTTGCTAATATATGCCTTTAATTATGATTCATTAATCAATAATAATATGAGAAACATCAGGGTGCATACAGTATGAGATGGCTGTGGAATTAAAGAAGAATATGATAATATGAACAGGATGATTCTATCATTAAGTACCAATGACAACCAAACTCCAGCAACTTCACATTTTCTACTGAATCTAGTCCATTATTTGATTTCTCTACATTTTCAACTGCCCTGTAGATCCTAGGGATACTAAGGTGGGTATCTCAAGGACTGTGGAGGCAGGGATAGAGAGACGGTGAAGTAAAAAACATGAAGGCAGGTCTGTATTCAACCAAAGTAGTTATGCATTCATTTTGTTTGAAATTTTATACATCTGCAAAGACTTTCTTTGAAGAGCTCTGTTGCTTAAAAATAAAATCAATAGTAACAACAACCAAAAAAAGAGCAAGAGAGCCACTGGAGATGATGGTAGGCTAGAGAGGAGTGCTTTACTACTCACTACATAAGCCATACATCCACATTCCTGTCTTCTCTCTAGCCCTCAAAGTTCACCCCATGAAGTGAATTGGCCTTCCCCTACCACCGTATATCTATATCCTCCATTTTTCAAAGATCAGTTCAAATTATTTCCTTTAAAAAAGAATTCCCTTAACACCAAAACCCACAATAAAAAGAATAAAATTTCTTTAGTACTTATTACATAGTATTTCCTACTTACCATTAATGAATGTGAATTATTCATTTCCCATTACAAGTATCTCTTATTTCAATGTTTATGGTCTGTTGCCCCACAAAGAATAAAAGGGCCCCATCTCTTATACCTTTCTCTTTCTTCCTGCCCAATCAAGGAACACTAAAAACTCTGTCCCTTGCATTTAATAGCTATTAGTATATTAAGTTAGTGGGGCTTAACAAGTTAGTTAATAATGGTTTAAGGGGTAACCACACCCAAATGGTTATCTATATTTTAATAAGGAATTATTCTACAAGTCTGAAAAGTCCTAGAACTAAAGGAATAAACTAAAAATACAGAATCCAATAACAGAAATGCTAGAAATATGTCTTGCATTGACAATAATGTATCAAAGATTTAGGCATTGATATGAAATTTTTAAGTGTCTTGGTAGAAAAATAAGATATCAATTTGAAATAAAATTTTCATTTTGAGAATGATTATAGTTTTCTACTATTGTTTATTTTTATTATATCTTCTATATTTTAGTAAACTGTGAGTCAATCTATTTTACCCTTGCTTTTCTATCTATAAATTCATGGATGCTTCTTATTTTCAAAGAAATAATTATGAATGGCTAGCATTGAGAGTAGGGTCACAAGCAATGCTTCTCTCCCATTTCGCTTCTCCTGCCGATTTATGAAGAGTTTCAAATTTTCCATTAACCACTATAGCTCAAGTTTCAACATGAGATTAATCACTCTTGATGTTGCTATGAAATCTACTAGGTTTCCAAACACCATTTCAAGGGAAGAAAAGGAAACAGTAGCTATCTGGATCCTTCTATAGTCCTAAACCATTTTAATAAATAGTAAATGTACTGATGATTTAGTTATATGACATGTTTCTACATTAGGTCAATGTTACCATTTAGTGGAGATAAGTACTGCCAATTATCTTTTCCCTTTGGTCGATAAGGGACAGTGAAACAAATGACCCCTACACACAACAGCTGCTTAGGAGGGAGGGAAAGCTCCTTTGAAAAAATGTCAAGTATATTTTGGATGTAACCAATTTTAAAACATTTATGTTTCTCACAGGCATAAACGTCAAAAATTCTGACCCTCTCAAATTAGCCTTTGTTACCATCAAATAATTATTCAAAAAGAATTTGAAATTATATGTCTGCATACTGTATCTTATACTAAAGACTGTATTAACTTTCCTAAAACACATTGTGTTTGTTTCTAAACTACTGAGTTATGGCCAGGCATGATAGAACATGCCTGTAACCCCAGCAACTCAAGAGACAGAATCAGGAAGGTCACAAATTGGAGTCCAGACTCAGTAACTTAGAAAGACCCTGTCTTAAAATACAAAATAAAAAAGGACTAGGAATGTAGTTTAGTAGTAAAGCATGCTTGGGTTCAATCCCCAATACTACAAGAAATAAAACTTTTAAAAAATAAACTACTGAGTTATGAAGTAGCTAATGAGAGGGACATCAGTTTCTTAATAGCAGAATTTTTAGTCCTAGATTCTATCTGATTACAGTGTGGATAATCAGCTTCTATGTTACATGGCTAAAAATCTAATTCTTTCTCAGCAAGCATGAGGATATCACCCTTAAACAGTAAATTTTATAAATTTTAAGTATATAGTAGAGTAAGAGATGAGACCTGGCATTTCTGGCACTTGACTACTTTGCTGTACAATTAAATACAGTTTTTCTGGGCTTAATGTTTTTTTTTGCCAATAATGTAATGACGTCTAAAGTCCCTCTGGCACTGAAGTGCATGACCCAATGATTTTGTTAAGAGGAAGATCAGGAAAAAATATTTCTTATATTTTGTTTCTAAACTCAAAATGAATAAAAGCATTTATGCCTGATTATTAGTCATAAATACATTAAATGCACCTAAATTAATTATGAAATTACTTATTTTTCAAGTATGAGATAAAGAAAACAGGTTTTTGGTAGACCTTTCTATAGACACTTATAATTTTAAATTAGTCCTACATTTTAAGTCAGATTTAAAATTCAAATTGAAAAAATTTAAGTCATTACTCTCCACTCACGAAAGTGAAAAGTTTTAATTTTCAACAGAACTGAATTATAAATGCAAAAGCTGAATTTAGGGATTTGCTAATGCTTCTCTACTGGGCAAAAACCAAAATTTCCCTTTAGACAAAATAGGTATACATATTAAAATACAAAGAAAGGATATCATTTTAAATCTTTTTTTTAGTACCTGTTATAGTTTAATTACTAATGACAATGCAAAACAGAAAATCACATTTTTTTCTTTGCTGAATCTTAAACAAGGATTAGTTTTCTCAAAATAACCTGTGTCTATGCTTTCAAACCATCAAGAAACTTAATTCAGCAATACCAGTTGTACAGGAAAAATATCCATAGTAACTAGGAAGTAGCAAAAAATTGTTTCTAATAAAGCATATTATAATTCAGTATGGAAAGAAATGGTCCACTGGATCAGCAATAATCTCCCTTGTCTAAAAATTCATCTGTCAATCTACAGTTTTTGGATAACACAAACAAAAGCAAAATCCAGAAGATAATAATAGCAAAGGAACCTGAGTGTGGGACAGATGGGAACTCCCTGTATTATTTCTTAATTTTTCTGTAAACCTAAAAATGATTCTAAAATTAAAAAGTTAACATTCCATGAGGATGTTGGAAGGGGTTTTATTGAGTGTGGGATGTTGAAGATCAAACTCTTGATTCCAATTAGATTTGTCACATGCTGCTTATTTCAAAATGTACTTAAACTTTCCCTCAGAAAAAACCCACACCAATGTGCCATTAAGAAGAGATTTTTTTAAAAAAACAGGCACATCAAGTGGCCTAATCATTTTCACCCACTTGGTAAACAATCACCGAAATCTAGTTGATTTCTGAAAAATCAACTAGAACTTCTAAGAATCTTACAACTACCCAAACAATCCAAGTAAAGAAAATGAGTTTACTCAAGTATGTAGAAGGTGCCAAGACAACAGAGACCAGAGGCTGCTAATTCTGAATGGAGTTCAAGGACACCACTGAGAAGCAGGCTTTTGCCAATGATGCTCTCATTATGACTAAAAAAAAGGTTATTATATAGTTACACAAATGAAGGAAAAATCAATACAATTGTGCATGGCTTAAAAGTATATAATTATACATACTATTATGTAAAATATATAATTATACTTATTCTCAATAACTTACATCACAGCTTATTCATACAGGGGGATTCTTTCCCTGGATTTTCTTGCTATGCAAATTTAAAAAAAAAAGTTGCCAAGAACATCTACTTGGTCTACCCTTCTCTCTGTCCATGCTATTAGATTCACATGCTGTTATAATCTCTCATGCTTTGCTCAGACCATTTTTTAGATGTTGGGTTCACTGCCTACTATTTGAGCCTACTGGAAAGAAAGCCCCCAGAAAAGCAGTAAAAATCTAGTCATTTTTCTGTGTGAAAATGACTCAGTATATCACTCAGTGCCTGGCTTTAAATGTAGAGTCCATTCTCTTTATGAAGTATGAAGCAGCACAGTCACCAAAAGGAAAGAAATATTGCTTTTAGATCTCTCTTAAAAGAGACATATGCAGAGCAGTTTATTTGCATTGTTACACATTTTCAAAAGAAAGAAATTTTAAGAGTAATTTATTAATGATGTTAGAATATTTATCTCAAGACCCATCTAAGGTAAGAACTATTGAATAAAAACTGTGAATTCATTTTAAATACCATCAACTGCAACAGAACACTTAACAAGTGTTTGGCACAGAATAGTGTACAAAAAATACATGTTGAATGAAAAAGCAAACACAATTTAGGTATTCACTTCCCTTATCACAATTATACACTTTTTTCTAATTCTTTATACCTTTGGTCATATTCTCAATGAACTGAATATGGCCACGTATTAATTTAAGTCAAAGCAAAAAGTTCTGTACCCACTATTTTTAGTAGTTTTTATAAGGCATTCTTTTGAGAAAATTATTCATGAGTTTGCCTAACTGCAACATCTCAGCAGAAAACTGTTTATTTTAAAAAATATTCTCAGTGTTTTACCACTTTCATCAGACTGACCAAAAATTAAACACTGAAAAGTTAGCATTAGAATAAGGAAGGGAAGAACAATAGCAGTTCAAATGCAGTTGAATATTAAGTTACCACAGATTAGAGTCATGACTGGATTTGAGAAAACACAGCAAAGACATACTTAGAGCTTTTATCCCCACCCCTTAATCACTGTTCAACACTGCTCTCAAGTCTACTTCAGGGTGCTTTAGGGTATTTAAAATTGACATGAAATAAGAAAGAGACTGTAGGATATACTCACTGGCAAATGCTCAAGTAATGAAGTTACACTCTCAGACACATATATTATACTTCCATCTGTCATGATTGCTAAAAAAAAACCATCAAGAGCCTGAAATTAAACATAATGGTCAGTTAAATAAAAAAAGTATTTTACAGGACAGAAATAAGATAAATGACTAGGAACATATTGTGGAAATATCCATAGTACTGTCCTACCCTTTTTCCCCTTTATAGGACCTTAAAACTTATCTTTTATGTATCTTTAATGTTTGTGGGGCAGGGGGGAATCATTCTCTGCTACTGAACTGCTGATTTCTACATGTAAGGGCTAATGTTTTGCCTTTTCCATTATGTACATTATATAATCCAACCACATATAAAATGCTAACATCTCTAAAGTGTACATACTACCAATGATGCATCTTCAGCACAGAAAAGAACATATCATTATTATTTTGGATATGTGTATTAACAGAGAAACATATGATTGAAATGTAGGGAAATATATAGGTAATAAAATGAAGGGAGTAACAGAAAATTAAACTGAAAAATTAGGCTGAAGCTAACTCCTCAAAGGCCTTGAATACTAGGTTAAGATGCAAAGACTTAATTCTATATACTATGGGAAGTCGACACATTTTAGGGAGTTGTGCTTTGAAAAGAGTAGTCTAGAAGAAGTACATAAAATGGATTTAGAAGGAACAGAGAAGTGAGTCAGTGGCTTTGGGAATAATAGTCAAGAGACTCTAAAAGAAATTCTAACAAGAGGAAAAGAGAAGAAAAGATAATGTGAGCACTGAGAAATATGAACTTCTTTTGGAGAGATGTTAGACCAGTGGATACAAGACTTAACAACACAACAATCCTACATTTCATATTTTCCAAAGTATTTTCATTTGAGAATTCTAGGAACAGAAATAAGATCTTCAAAAGACAGAAGCATGCCAAAAACAAATCATGAAAAGAATGGCCTGCATATAGGGATGAGAAGAAGAGAGTACACTGTCATTAAAGAAGTGGAGAAAAGCCGGACATGGTGGCACATCCTGTAACCCCAGAAACTCGGATGCTAAGATAGGAGGATGTCAAGTTCAAGGCCAGTCTGGACAATTTAGCAAGATCCTGTCTCAAAATAAAATTTAAAAAGTGGAGATATAGTTTAGTGATAAGAGTGATTGCCCAGCATGTGCAAAACCCTAGGTTCAATCTCCAGCCCAACTAGAAAAAAGAAGTTAACAGAGGATAAACAGGTGATATCAAATAACGCAAGGAACAAGGAAACGAATTTTGGTGATATTCAAAAGTTATGTCAACAGGAAGGCAAGTTAGACTATGATGAGTTTAGAATGAGTGGGTAATGAGAAGCTAACATAACCCACTCATTCATGAACATGAGAGGGGAAAAAAGGAAGAAAGAACAACCCTTTTAAGGGGACTAAGTATCAGGGAATGCATTTAAACAACAATATCTGTAGACTGAGGAAAAGAAAGATCCAGTGAGGAAGCTAATTTATTTTTAATTAAAGAGTACTGCCACCTTTGGTAAGAACAGTGCATATATTAGTCATCTTTCATATCTGAAGCACCTAATAGTACAAGCAAAAACTACTGATAGTATATAACTTATGGACCTGGGAATAAAAGCAACCTCTATTTCTAAGTAACTGCTGAGTATACAGAAACAGACTTACTCCTCCACCTCCTCTGCTCTTGGGAGAGAGATCTAGACAGCAGAGAAAACTTATTTTGGATAGGTCCGTATCTTCTAGAATGACTAAAGCAAACCCATATTTAGTTAATTGGAAGGGGAATAGAAATCTTGTAATTTAAGCCAATTTATAAATTATTTTTAAAAACTCTTTAATAAAATAATGCAGTATTATTCCACTATTAGTAATTATCTTATTATTGTTATTACTAAGGGCCAAAATGATGTTAAGAAAACTGTTTTTCTCATGTGAAGACAGACTATGTTACCTTTGAGAACAAATCAACATTTACTATGATATATCTATTTGCTATCAGGTCATTTGCTAGAAATTGATTGGAATGCAGCTCACTTCTGTGAAGAGAATGAACTGAAATCAGAACTTCTAATAACTTAATCCACTTCTAGACCTAAAGCCTGAATGTTTCTTCTTTCAAAGCAGGTAGAAAATAAGCAAAGAAAAGCCTCCAATGGCATCTTGCCAAAGTCTCAACACACAGGACTCTGGGTCCACACACCTTTTAAGTAAGGGACATAATTTCCCATGAGGTAGGTGTATACCAAAAACTAAAGGGTCCCTGAGGAGAATGATTAGAGAGACATGGGACAGTAAGGCAGAGAACATCCTCATCTCCAGATTGAAGACTATGAAGTCTCCCCCACATTGTACAAAAAAAGAGCCAGAGCTCATATCTAAGACCACTTGTCTTTCTATTTGATATCCATTTGACCCCCCAACAGTGATTGTTTAGTTGGCGGAAGATTAGAATGCAAATTCTAAGGAAGGGAACAAAAGCTCCTTGTGGATCTACAGCAAAGATGAAGCTGACAGGGAGCACTAGCCCTTTCCTTGTAGATTACTGGAGAGACCTGACAGTTACCAAGGGACAAGAAATATATACTGGGAGATTATTTCACAAGGTTGATTTTGTAGAAAACTGATCAGGTTAAACTGTTCTGATTGCCTTGCCTACTCCCAGTCCTCCAAGAGCAGCAGGAAATAATTGTCAGTCAACAGAGACAAGAGGAAGAGGGGAAGAGGGGCAAGTGGCAATGAGGGATGGGAGAGAGACAGACAGCATTTAAGTTTTAAGTGAATTTTAAGACCTTGTTTCAGTTCTTCCATTAATTAGCTATCTGACTGTGGACAAGTTGCAATATCTCGGAGCATCTTCAAAAATTAAAAGGCTGAACTAAATGATCTGATCTCTTCTACTACAAGCTCTGACATTCCAAGATAAAGCCTAAAACTGAAATTCTGCTGAAAATAATATGTGACCTGCTTATCTGTAATCTGATCAACATTACTGGCCAAGAAGATAATAAAACTAGGTTATATTCTGGTCAAATGAACTTCACCCCAACAAATCTAGAAAGACTTTAGACATGTAAAATCAAACATCTGGACTCAGTGAAATACATATACATACACTTATCCTTCATTCTGACATATTAATGTCAGAATGTATATTTACTTAATAGCTATACATATTTAAAATACAAATGCTTGACATTAAAAATCAATAAACAACATTTTTTAGGAATGTATACTAAAATCTAGGAGGATAATCATGAGAGAATTACATTATATTTTCAAAATTCTTAATATATATTTGTTTGTTACCATAACAAATGTTAATTATCTCTACAATCTTGGGTTTATTTTCTCTTTAATGCTTACCTATTGACAAAAAAAATCTTTCCATTATGAAGAAATATTTGAAGATAACCTTTTAATTTAGCTTCTTGGTAAACATTAAGGATGTTAATAAATGAGAGTAGATATTAAACTAATTTTTTAATTTATAAGAAATTTTTCATGCCAATAAAGCAAGGTAAATAAATAGTTTAGATTAACACTATTAACTAACACATTAAACACTTGCACTGAGGACATTATCATAAAATAAAATTTAAAAACAGTTATTTCCTTTTTCACTTGTAGACATTAGCATGTATGTACCCACATCACGTTAGCACGTATGACATACTTTTAGACAATATCAAACTCCTTTTCAGAGGAAAAAAAATTAACAAAATTAGGAACTATGGTTTGTAAATTAAATGTATACTAACTTAAAGAACTAATTGCTGGTTACACAGTTAAAAGTTCCTTGAATGGTTGAGTATCACACTAAAAGAAAAACTTGGTGGCAATGTCCACAGTGACTAAGGGCATGGGATCAGAGGCTGGTCTGCCTGCAGTGAATCTCAGCTGAGCCAGCTACTAGCTGTGTGATTTTAGGAACGTTTCATAATGCCTTTGTTACTTGATTTCCTTATCTGGAAGTAAAGAAGATATTAACATCTACTTCATAATATTAGTTATTATGACACATAAATACTACAGCCTACTTTATAGGATTGCTGTGAGGATTCAATCAGTTAACATGCAAAAAGTGCTTAGTTATTTTTCAGTTTCAAAGTACAGGTTTAAATGTTTCCAATATATTTATATTCCAACAAATTTTCATAAGACAATATTTCTGCTGAATACACAAAGACTTAGTCCAGGAATTAACTGTTCCACCTAAAGTATAAATAGAAAAAAACTCTAATTTGCAAAATACCTTGCTTCAGACTTTAGTAAATATACAAAGATATTTGAGCCACAGACATTATATATACATGTGTTATAAAGATAAATGCTTAACATCTAAAATAATAAACCCAAACAAAGGACAGAGGCGAGTACATTATTTAACAACCTTTATATCCTCACCTCAATTGCTTTTTTTTTGCATTTTTTGTCTACTTTATGTATTTTTCTTGTTCTTAACTGTTATCTCCAAAGCAAACCACCTCTTTCCTATTATAAATTTTCATAGAAATTTGATACTAATCTTTGTATACTTTATGTGCCCAGATGACACCTACATTATTCTCCATGGGGAAGGATTAAAAAGTAGAAAAGTAGGCTGGGGATATAGCTCAGCTGGGAGAGTGCTTGCCTTGCAAGCACAAGGCCCTGGGTTCAATCCCCAGCACTAAGAAAGAAAGAAAGAAAGAAAGAAAGAAAGAAAGAAAGAAAGAAAGAA